>VRLP01002378.1:0-90332 GCA_009660295.1 Lophius piscatorius | reverse complement strand
CACACACACACACACACACACACACACACACACACACACACACACACACACACACACACACACACACACACACACACACACACACACACACACACACACACACTTAACCCCAGGGAATTTCAAAGAAAAAATATCTCAGAGAAATTCCCTCGTTGCACCAACCAGCTCCTCCACTCAGTTCTTTCCATCCCTCCTGCCATCCGTTTCACCCGACTGTCCCTGAATCCGTTCAGCAACAGGCAAAAAGAAGTCAATGAATCCTCCATCATTCCTTCCTTCCTTCCCTCCCTCCCTCAACTTTTAGGAGACAGAGGACGACCCTGACCTCAGTCTGTGAGGCCACGACAATTCTTGAAACGATCAAATGAATCCTCCCTGGAACAGTAAGGAAACGTACTTCTATGCCAAAAGGTCAAACAAATGTGTAATGAAGTATAAAACCTACTTGGTTTCTTCCGCTCTCCTTCTCTTCATGTGTTCAGCACCTTAATTATTCTCTGCTCCACACTAAACTTTCAGCATGCCATTATTATTATTAACAGACATTTGTTGCATCGTTTCCTGTCCCTCTCCTGTATAAAACATAAAAGCACATCAGAAGCCTGGGTTTAGGAAAAATTCCCGGAGATTCCTCCATTAATGTCTGAGTTATTGCCAGCCTCTAAATCTACCAACAACTCCAACAAACTCCCTGAGTATCTCTCAGGTACTGCGTAGTCGATGGTCTGCTGCGCCTTCCACTTCAGCGTCTCATTTCAGCTCACTTAGCTCCCAGCTTCACCCCCAAAAGAACACCAAAGGAACAAAGGCATCAATAATGGACTGAGCCCCGGTTTCAAGATTGCCCTCGCCACATTGTGACTCCAGAAATCCATTTTATTTTAAATACTACCAAAGACGTAATCAAAAGAAGGTTTCCCCTCTCCCCACTTGCTGAGGTGGTCTGTGATACATTTGGCCATCTATGATTTGTAGTGCAAACGTTAACGTGTCCTGATACGTCTCGGACAAGGACGTAACGTTAAAATCCATGTATCGCGCTTCGGTTGGGTTTAACATAACTTTTGAAATTTGGTCAATTGTAATTACGTCCAAATGACTACTACTACTAAATAACTATATACAAATGTGCCCCCACGTTAAAATCATACACATTCCGTCGCTCATGGCGACGTTTCACACTGCTGGAAGTGTGTCGCTGCCTGCCGGGTTCACACCTCTGTGAACTCGGCACAGAGGTGGTCAAAAAATTGTTTTTTTTTTGTGCGCCACAGTAGTTCTTGTGTGGGCGATGACAACACAGGTGAGCCTTTACCTCCTCATCACCCTCCAGAACTTAATGAGCCTTGGGCGGCACACAGCCCTGTCCAAGACCAGGATGACCCAATAAGACCTGCAGTTCTGGAGATGCTCTGAACCCGGTCGTCTAGCCATCACAATTCATCTGTCCATGTCCAAGTCATTCAAGATTCTTATGTTCGTCGTCCAGTTATCCTGCTCCAAACTTATTGACTTTGAGGACAAAATGTTCATTTCCTGCCAAATACATCCCATCAAAGTGACAGGTGCCATGGTAACGAGCCAATCAATGGGATTCATTTCACCTGTGAGTGGTTACAATGTTATGGCTGATCTGTGTTACTACAACGCCAGAAACAGATCGATGGACGTCATGTGTTATACTTAATTATTACATATTATCGGAATCAGAGAAGGGTCGATTCCAGGTCGAGGAGGAGACCGTCAGAAAGTCCTCCATGAAGTTCATCTGAACGGAGACATCGGAGCCTTTATGTAATCTCCCGCCACACGTCTCCGGCTCAAACACGTCGGAGCAGCAGAGAACTTCCGTCCGTGGGTAAAACGACTCAAAGGAGAATAAGAAACGAGCGGGGCACTCACCTCCTCCACCGTGAGAGGCATGCATATCCTGTACTCCTTCAGCAACATCTCCCCCTCCGCGCGTCTTTGTGCCCGTCTACTCTGTGTGTCACCCTGCCGACGGGATGTGTCTAATACCTGGATGCCTGTCAGCGCATTCGGGAGGACGGTGGGCCCGGGTTAGGAAACACACCCCGAGTTTCTGCTGACTTCTCTCATCGGAACCAGCGAGAACCTCTGTCCGGTGCTGCACGTGAAGGGAGAAATGAGCTCGGTTCAGGATTGTCCCCTCCTATCGCATTCATTAGAGTCAAGCTGCGAGTTAGTAGCGACCACGGGACCGGAAACCGTAGAATAAGGTCCTTCAAAACAAGAGACAGAAACTAACATACTTTAGATATGCTGTTCCTGATTAGCTTGTTTACTATTTACACTTTATGTCTATAAAAACACTTAAAATAAACCACGAAATGAAATAAAATATTTCATTGGTTAACCCGTGACTGTCCGTCCATCAATCTGTTCAATCATCCATCCATCCATCCATTTATCCATCCATCCATTTATCCATCCTTCAATACTTTCATCCATTTGTCAATCAATCCATCCATCTATTCATCCATCCATTTATACATCAATCCCTTCATCCATCCATCCTTATGTTCCTAGAGTATATAGTCCACCAATCAATCCATCCATCTATTCATCCATTACTAATTAAGTTGTTTACTCATCCATCCATATTTTCTTAATTAAGTAACTGGTCCATCCATCCATTCATTTATCTAACAAACCATCCATCCTTCCATCAATACTTCCATCCATCCATTCATTCATCCATCTTTATGTTCCTAGATTAAGTAGTCCATCCATCCTTCCGTTCATCTTTACATCTAATTTGAATTATTGGAGGACGCTGGCGTAAATGGGAACCATTGTTATATATAAGAAGATTCTGCATCCACCGAATTTCCTGACCTTTTTTGAAAAGGTGAGGAAGGTTATTGTCTTTACTCCCAGGACTCAACCCCGGCGTCTGTCCCTAAAGTCTGCGCTGTATTTAGAAAAAGGTCGTTCATGTATGGAACTCGCTCTGCCTGGGATGAGTTGTAAAACGACCTGAATCTCCGAGATCCATTTAAAGACATCTTAACATCAATTTCTCACTCATGTCAGCATCGATTCGGGCTTAAGATGAGGCTCATACATTATTTACTAATCGAACACTCAATGAGATCTGGCCGCTGATTGATGAAACACACTCTGTAAAAATACTCCCCCACAAGTAAAAGTCCGGCATTCAAAACGTCACTGAAGTAAAAGTTTGCAGGTATGATGGAAGAAACACATCAAAGTGAAAAAGTTACTTTTTCCATTTAGCACATTTTGAGTAACTATTTCTTATATAAAATGTTTCCCACTTGTCTGAACCTGTTTATAATACGACAAAGAGACTACATGTATATGCTGAAGAATATGGCGCCGAGAACGGAGCCCTGGGGGACACCACCGGTCAAAGGGGGCACCGAGGACGAGGCATTTAATATGGCTATAGAGAAAGTCCTATTCAATGAGTAGGATTCTTGACTATTTTCCGCAAATATATAAAAATTCATCAAGAAATAATTAAGTCGGATTTTTTCTTTTGCTGGTTAAAAAAATGTCTTACCGAACAATTTGTCATTTTCTGGTAAATGTAGAGCGTTTAAAATGCCCCAAAGAAATCATTTTCCCATTGTTTTCTTTTTTGGGTGAGGGCATGAAAGGGTCCCAGAACTTTATTAGTTCTACTGAAAATGTTAATGATCTTACTGGACATGCTTTTAACTGCACAGGAAGTTCAGTATGAGAAGTTGTATTCTGAAAAGTAACTACTAAATCAGACACTAATTCTAATAACTTACTTTCTGTCCACCACCAGATTTGACCATTACCCGCTTCACTTTGATTTCTGAGATATATCTGAATAAATATTGTAACATTGGCCAAAACTGTATAAACAATCTTCGTAGCGTATCTTATGATTTAATTATCCATACCTGATTGATGATTAATGCAATGTCCTCATCATCTGTGCAATAAACCTGTTTTGTATGGCTATACTAAAAAGTGTGCGATACTATCTTTATTCTCCTACTGAGCTCTTAATCTTTTTGTACATATAACATCTTCCTCTTTGCAGCTGTCTTCCTCTTTGCAGCTGTAACACTGAACAAAGAATTATCTTTCTTGTTGATCCAAAGGATTTGGTTCTGTTACTCATGTGTGGATCATAGTTCTTCTTCACTGGCCCGTTTAGAGTTTAGCCAATGATTGGACTTTTGAGGATGTCAGCTGGAACAGGCTCCAGACCCCCGCGACCCCGAATAAGAGGTGTTACGGAGATCGGATGCATGAACGACCGACAGTGACACTGATTGTGACGCATCCTGTGCAACTCTGGAGCGATTCTGAGACCTTTACTTTGAAAGGTATCAGACCGGAAGCAGCGCTGCTTTATGCCGACATGAGACCCGCGGCGCTCCTCTGAGGACCGTTAGACGTAAACGTCCAAACTGGCTGTGTGGAAAATGTCATTAAAAAAATAGAAAAAGTGACTTTTGTTTATTTCATTATCCGATAAAAACACTTTCTTTCAGAGACTCGACCTTTTTGGCGCGCTGCCCAGAGAGTTGAGTTGGTTTCCTCTCGACATAAAACTGTGTGTGGAGGCATCGGAAACTATTCAAGCAGTTACCCGCAGCACCGCCCCTCTCCCGCCGCAGCTGCGGGACCGACAAACAAGATGCTGCTCTCGGTCAAACACATCGGCTGACTCAACCGCAGCTCAGGAAACGCCGCGCTCTTTTCCGCTCCACCGACGTCTGTCTGCCGCGTGCGAGTGGGTCTCGCGCGGGCTGGTTCGCGCCAGGGCGCGTGCTTCATAGGCGGGAGCGACGCTGCCTCCACCTTTTTAAAAGGAATGTTACATTAGCAGGATTGTGTGGTTTACGATGAAGCCACTGCTCACGTTGTTTTTTTCTCAACAGACTTTTTTGGGTCCAATTCAATCACGGAGAATATTTCCACATGATTTAATGGGTTTCTTTTCAGCACCAAGCACGTTTTATGCCTGACAAACACCATTTACAAAGACGATTACCTCTAACTGATTTGGATCAATCCTGTTAAATAACGTTAGATCTATTCCAAGAAATCTAGTTTAATCGATCGTAATAGAATTAAGTTGGATCCAATCGGAGTAACAAGTTAAATCAACCCTATGAAATTATTTTTGACCCAAACCATGTGCATTGAATTGGATCAATATTCTCTTTCCTCGTCTTTGGGCCGTTCCCTTTTGGGGTCGCCACACCTGACTTCTGCTTCTGGTCTTGAATAACCATTAAACTAGCAATCTAACCAAACTTTGAGGTTTTCCCCATCAGGGGGTCAGTTTGTGTCATACTATCATGTGACGATTGTCTTTGGGTCACATTGTTTCTGTACTGTGTTAAAATACTGCAGCAGCCTGCAGGATGAAGGTTCAAATCCAGGCCCAGCCTGTGTGTGAGGAGTTTTCATGTTCTCCTCGTAGGTTCTCTCTGTACTCTGGACTCCTCCCGTCCAAAAACATGTAATATAGTTGAACTGGCGATTCTAAATTCCCTGTAGGAGTGAATGTGAGCATGACTGCTTGTCTGTCTCCGTGTGTTGGACCTCTGATGGTCTGGCGGTTTGTCCGGGGTGTAACCCGCCTCCCACCCCGGCTCCAGTCCCCCGGCATCATGATTGCAGTTCATTTACACCTGTGATTCATATCGTACTACTCAGCAAAGGCCACACCTGTAATGATGCTGGCTAAAGATTCAGAACACACCTGTCAGCAAACACTCCTGGTTCCCTCCAGAGAGATATCCATGCAGGATGACACACCTTCAGATTTAAACTCTCCACCTCCTTACACCGCTGTGAGGTTACCTCCATAATTATAACGTAACAATAACATCGATGTCTTTACCTTTAGAAGGACTTGAATAGGTGAATAGAATACAAAGTTGATACAGACTATGGTTGAGGTGTTTCTTATATTATACAACACAGACAGATTCCTCTCCGCTTTAAAACCCCGAGTGATTAGTTCCATTAACAGCACAGACGTCAGATGTTTGTTCTATTAATATCATAACCACGAATAGTTGAAGTCAGAATAACAGAGTATTTAATTACCTGTCAGTGGGTGGGAAACATCAGGCTAGTGAACAATTCTTTTCAAAAGTCGATAGGTTGGATGTGAGTGTTTGTTTATTTTTCCTATTTTTTGACCTATCAGATTCGGAAGTTGTAATTTAGGGCGTGGTCTTTGAAATGCCAGGGTATGCTAAGTAGGCCGGGGCGTGCTCTTAAGGTGGGCTCGTCCTGCATCAGTGTTACGTATGAGGATGGCGCTTCATTCGCGTCCTCTATTTATGCTGAGCGCTTATTTTCAACTAATTAAATCTTATTGGAGAAATAGGACCTCCATGCCAGTGGAAAAGCAACTTACAATGGAACTGAAAGGCACCGTTGTCCCCGACAACCACGTTATTGGACTATTTTTTGAGAGAAAGAAAGGATGACAGACTTTTTTCGTCAGATGAAGAACGGCTTTTTCAACAAATTTTTAAATATCTGTTGATAATTGCTGGCTGAAGATGGTTGCTGCTGTTGTGGTGTGAATGAGGTCCAGGTTCATTGGTCGGGCGGTGCCAGTACGCCTGATGGCACGTATTTTATTCCAGCGGAATCGCTGTTGATTCCTATTTACATTTAATAGCATTTTTGTTTCGTTGGTGGTTGTATGATGACCTTGAACCTGGTTTTAACCACTTCATTCCACAAGATAAACGTTACTGTCTCTTTGAATATGGACTGATTAAAGCAATGTAGAAATGATGAGCTACACCATCTGTAAATGTATGCTATGCTAGTATTTGTCATAGTAGTTTTCACACTAGCACACGTTGTCAGAGACCTCAGACTATGTCAGAATAATGTCCGGTCTTGTAGATGAGGTGGTTTGTGTGGAATCCAATGCACACGGGAACATTTCAGTGTATCCGGGGAAATATTTTTCATTTCATAATGAAATCGGTAATCACTGCGTTCATGTATTCGCTCTTAGAGGCTGACAACACCGCAACCTTTTAACCAAAAATAATGAAACAACGTTGAACAAGGGGCAAGAAGGGAAAAACCGAATCAGCTACGAGACCCTTTGCATTTCACCAGTTTTACAAAGACATTTTTACATCCTGTAGAAGTGTCAGCAGGTTTTATGGACATGTTGTGGAATATGAGGAGATATATTGGACTTTTCTTCTTTAGGCATCTGATGAAGGATGTTTTAAGGCGATTCTAAAGACATCTCAAGACGTGACAACAGCCAGATATGAAATCAAACAAAAGTTTTATTTGCTCTACTCTGGCGTACTTGAAAGAGCGTTGGTCTATTTTTACAAAGTCTGGCCTGCATTTCCTGTCTGTTAAATAAATAAATGCTTCAGGACAGTGGTTTGTCTTCTACGTGGACGGTACGTCACAAACGACAAGAAATGACCTTAAAGTGATTCCGTTTCAATGAAGTCGGCTGGTTATTAGAAATGAGGTCAGACTGGGTCTGATGACATCTGAACTCCTGCTTCGCATCAGGACCACCAAACAAATACAACAGCTCAAAAAAATCCAGAAGGCCTGCCGTTGTGTTTTTTGAACACCAACAGGGGAAACTTTCACTTTCAATTGTTGTATTTCGGTGTCGAGGGCTGTGTTAAGAATGACAAACTTTCAATAGACACTGTCAATTTTCTAAAGTATGATAACGTGTTTAAAGCTCTGGAAATGTTTTACACCTCTACATTCACAGTTGATCCAGGTCAGTGCTGAACATGCAGAAGAATTAAACAGATTTTAGTTCATGATTTGGGAGTTTTCTCTCCCACCGGCAGGTAAATCAACCATATTAGTTTCATTTATGAGCCCCGGTCTTCGGTGGACCTTGTGAGAGGACAGGAACTCAGTACGGAAATGGACGCCTGGTGGTGGACTAAAGTCAAGGCACTCTGTTCATCCATTCATGATGTGCATCCATTAAGGTAGGGGTGTTAACTCTTTCGCAAAGGGGGCCAAAATTGAAGATGGTGTCCATATCGAGGGCCGAACGAAATTCAAACTGGCCATTTTTTATCTGAGGTGTTGTGATAATTTTACTCTTAATTTATTCACTTATTTTAGAGAATTCTGAGCAAACCAACGGAATAGAAAATACCCAAATTACGGATTAAATTCAAAATAGATCAGCATCACTTATTTTTGTGTCTCCCTCTCTATCAGTAGTTTCACAGAATAATTTACCATGAAAAGTTTTTATTCACAGGCATCAATAACAGCCAGGAAACTAGTTTTTACAAGTTAAAAATTACATTTAAAATCAACCGGTTCTTTAAACATCTTAAAAAATGAACTTTAAATGTCTTTTGGTAAATAGCTGGACTAATTCAGTCTTCTGTCACAATAAAACGGTAAAAGTAGAAAACAGTAAGGTGCATGAACCGCCTATAGGTGTATTTAACATTAAATGTGAACAACTTCATGTGTTTTCTTGTTTTTCAGGCAGCAGCACCGACACATATTAAACGTCTGGAGGACGTGAACGCACCAGTTATTAAAAACGTGCGTTCTATTTACTAATAAGCGCGAATGGCTTACTAATACGTTTATTGTATTTAAAAAAGATTATTGGCTATATCTCCTCCTGTTCTCCGTAGCATGTCCTCCAAGGATTAGCCTCATGTTGATCTGTTTTAATGTTTGTATGACCACAGAGGAGCAGGGAGAAGCGCTGGCGCCATTGACTGTCAATAGCGAAGACTTTCGCAGTGCATTCTGGGAATTGTAGTATATATGGCGTTTGCGCTGTGTACCAACAGACCAGTTAATATAAAAATTGAATAATGTCTCACGGGCCTTGAGTTCGACACTTATGCACTAAGGCCTTCTTTCAAACCGAACATATGATTGATGAGAATTTTTAACCTTCAAATTTTACTTGTGTCATTATTGCCATCATCATAACTTATTGCCATTTTCCTCCTTCGTAATAATGTCTATAACTCCGGCCCAATTTCTGTTTTGATTCCATTAGAGTGTTAAAATCTAATTTGTAACTGACATAAGTCATCCAAACTGATTGATGAACATCATCCTCCACCTCGTCGCCATTATTTATTCCTCATGGCCGATTCAGTTTTTTCTTCTTCTTGTAAATGCTCATAAATGTCATTCAGAACATTCATTCATGTTCCTTAACTTCTCCGGTCCTATTCTTGGGGGGCATTCATTCACACTCATATTCACATGCATTGGTAATTTAACACCATCTTCTACAGGTTAGGTGTAGGTTATTTTGGCAAATCATATTCTAACGAACATTTTTGTACATGTCTAATCAGAACCAGGAGATGAGTTCAAGCTCCTTCCCTGCTCTATTATACATGTCATATTTTTTTCATTATTTTAATACAACCGTTGTAGAAAAGCATAACTAAACAAACAAGCTCACTACATCGTTGAATATTGATAATCATTCATTTACAAATATAAAGGCATTAAGATTTTTGCAATATTAAAAAGTTAAAGAGAACAAAACATTTACAAAGTAAATAAGTACAACACGGATATGCACTTTGACAGGAGTAAAATGTGTTTCCCTTCCTTAAGTCTTGAGGCACTGAGACGATTGTTAATAAGGTCCCATTTTAAAAACAGAAAAAAGATTTTATTCTCCGATATTAGCATGTATGAATGAAGCAGTAATCCGACAGTAAGGCCCTACATGTCGATGCCAAATTCACTATCTGTCTTGTCTGAGGAGAAGGTAGAGGAATAGTGATTGATAGACAGCAGTTATATATCTATGGATTGACAGTTAAGCCATATAGTAAGTTTGCTGTTTTTAACGTCTGACTAAGGATAGTTGAATGACTGAATTGCTATCTTATCATATTGGATCAAAAATATTGGTCAAATGAAAACTAATCAATATGAGCTCCCACCAATTAAAAATTAGTGACCATTAAATTAAAATAAAAGTAAAAACAAATAATGCTATTACACAAAACTGCCCGATACGAGGCTCGCGTTAAACAGCGCATCATAGCTGCAGGTGCAGATTTATGGTCTTGATTGGCACTGACGTCATCATAGAGGCAAGCCTGATTGGCTAGAAAGATGTCACATGAGTAAATGGTTGCATTCACAGGGTCCTCTTGAATATGTTGGAAAATTAAAGAAAATTAGATATATTATCCAAACAAAGTGGGTTTCATCAAAATGTGAACTTTTCGCAAATTCTGTAATATTATTATAATGGATCGAATAGAGGAGAAATATATCGTACAAAACACGTATCCTCCGTGGCAGTACTGGTCCTTCAGGCGCTTCGGACAGCTGTTTGCCTCTCTTCTCTGATTGGTCACCTATCGTCTCTCTCATTCAACATCAAAATAGACTGCTAAGCTAGGTTTGGTTGATTAAAGCACCGTATATTCTTCATACTCTGCGCTGCAAACATGTCCGAGGACCAAACTGAACGATCCGATGGAAAGATTGTTAAAATGGAGATTGACTACAGTTCAACTGTAGATCAGCGTCTTCCAGAATGCGAAAAAATGGCTAAAGTAAGTAGAGGAGTAGTGAGTGCGAAAGCAGCGCCGGCTGAGTCATGATGCATCAGTGCGTTAGCATCCAAGCTAACATCCACTGACTTTATCAGCAGCAACTTAATCATAAACCATAAGCTGATGAAAACTACTTATAATCGTTAATGTACTTCTTACATCCATACATTTCTGTTAATATTCCCTCGCATTTTACTTTTGTTGCTGCTAAACGTCTTTAGAATGTCAGTCAGTGACAACACCCCAGCCGATGCTAATGAGAGCTATTAAGCTAAATAATGTTCAATAGTGTTTTCAAATAGCGCAATTTACACCTGTGGTTTACTGAAATAGAAAATGTATCTGACACTACGTTTTTATATTTCCCTGTTGCAGGAGGGCAAGCTACAGGAGGCAATTGAAAGCTTGTTGTCATTAGAGAAGCAAACCAGAACGGTAAGTTTCTCCCTCAACTTATTTACTCTCCTTTTATTTGGCCTTAATATTTCCTACACCTCAAAAGTTTAGCACAAAATGTGATCGCTAAAAATATGGTGGTTTCCTGGAACTAATGTAAGCAGAGTAAATGATAGAATTAGCAAATAAGATCTGAACTATAGTGTTATTCTTTTCAGCTATTTTTGAATTTGTCTTGGTTCTGTGTCAAATGTCCTTTTAAGATTTATAATTATAAATCTTACTTAATCTGATTTCACTCTTAATCAGGCATCAGACATGGTGTCCACCTCCAGAATCCTTGTGGCAGTGGTCCAGATGTGTTATGAGGCCAAAGACTGGGATGCCTTGAATGAAAACATAATGCTGCTCACTAAAAGGAGGAGTCAGTTGAAACAGGTCAGATTCTTCTCTTCATGTTGACTCTTTCTTATCAGTTTCTTCAATTTACATTCTATTAAAGTCCCACAGTCTGAATATTAATGTAATCCTAAAATTCTTTTAATAATGACTTGATTCAATAGTGCTATTGGGAAATTTGGTTAGTTGACAGTTGAAAGGATGTTCCCCGAATGACAAACCCTTTTTTTGCTTTCTGTCTTTATCAGGCTGTGGCCAAAATGGTGCAAGAATGTTACAAGTATGTGGATGCTGTGACTGATCTGACCATCAAGCTGAGGCTCATCGACACACTTCGCACTGTGACTGCTGGAAAGGTCTGGAATTTGTTTAAAAGCACTTAATGTGAGAGGCAAATGTAAAGTAGTATTTTAAGTTCCAGCTCTTCACTAAATCACTCAACTTGTCCTTCACACAGATATATGTAGAGATCGAGCGTGCAAGACTGACAAAGACCTTGGCTGTTATAAAGGAGCAGAGTGGAGAGGTCAAAGAGGCAGCTTCCATTCTTCAGGAACTCCAGGTAAGAGATTAATCATCTCTTTTCTTCATTAAATTATGAAAGAAAATCTGCACAGTTGTTACAGGGACAAAAGGGGCTTTTTCCCATTGATTTTTTTAATCCTGTGTATCAGGGAATGCAAATAAACTTCATGGCCTGCAGTTTGGAAAGTGTGATGTTTTTGTCTCTTGTTAAGGTGGAAACGTATGGCTCAATGGAGAAAAAGGAGAAGGCTGAGTTTATCTTGGAGCAGATGAGGCTTTGCATTGCTGTCAAGGATTACATTCGCACCCAGATCATCAGCAAGAAGATAAACACCAAATTCTTCCAGGATGAGGGCACTGAGGTGAGAGAGAGGGGTCAGGAATTTAGCTCTAAGAAAATTCTGCAATGTTTCCTTAAGTTAGCTTGACAACCACTGATGATGAAAACCATTTGTGAGTGCCTGTCTTTGCTGGATTCAAGTACTAACTTTTTCTTTTTGTTTAACAAACTCAGGAACTGAAGCTGAAGTACTACAACCTGATGATTCAGGTGGACCAGCACGAGGGCTCTTACCTATCCATCTGTAAACACTACCGGGCCATCTATGACACCCCATGCATCTTGGAAGACGGTAGCAAGTGGCAACAGGTACAAATCCTCTCAAAGCACAAGTATGTTTTTAAAAAGGGATAAATCCCAACGACTATTACATTTGTGTAATTAAGATTCTCTTAAATCCATTCTTTATTAACATCCATCTTCTACACACAGCAGTTTCGTGGCCTATAACCGATTATGACAAATATTGGCGACTGATACGGATTTTGTCCGAATCCTTTTTCTTCTTTTTTTTGAAAGTCTTAAACCATAACGATTAGTGTATTTTAAGTGCTCTTATTTTGATGAATTACATTGGAAGTAAGGTTGGTCGGTATTGTGTATGTTTTCTAACTCTAATGTACGCTCGGTTCTCCTCCAGGTGTGTTTCTTAAACCAATTGTTTCAAAGTGTAATTAAAGCTTTGTAAGCCTGGTTCAGTCCATTATATGTTCTATGTTGGCTTTGTTCAGGGGCCTCCGTACATAATTGACAGCATGTATACTTACATACATAAATACATACATATATATAGCCAGTTCGTGGCTGGCTTTGCGCTATAACTAGCTTTAGCCGCTCTGCCAACGTTAGCTTCTTGAAAATTGTTATGTTTCTATGTTCCTCGGGGTGATTCAATTTGAAGTGTCTGATTAGGTTCATTGTGCTGAATGTTTTCGAGGTCTTCCCCGCATATTATTTTGTCCTTACTGGTGTAAAGAATTGCGAGGTTTGTGGGGTTTTTTTTTCATTTGCTGCTAAAGATTTCCAAGCCGGTGTTTGTAGCTCACGCTTGGTGTGTTCGTACGGCGCATGCATGTTACTGGTATTGAATTGACCTCCGTGAGGTCAAATCGCCGATCACATCAAACTAGTAGCTCACTGTATTGTGCTACTGTACCAAAAAATAAAGCTCCTTGGTCTCCTAAACGTTCCTGGACCTTCACAGTATTACAATGTTGCATTATTGTCCAAGAAAGACAAGAGCATTAGTAAAGCATAGCTGAGAATAAATAAACCATTAGTATGAGATTTGTCAAAGTGAAAATAAAACTTTCTGAGCCTCGTTCAGTCATTTATATGTTATATGCTGGGTATAATCAGGGAATTCTGGGTTTTGGCTGGCTCTGGGCTGAAGCTAACTTTAGCCACTCTGCCAATGTTAGCTTCTTGAAACATAGTTTGTTTCTTGGGGTGATTAAATTTGAAGCGTGTGATTAATTTCGTTGTGCCAAACGTTTTCAGGGTTCATCCTCCGCAGCTTATTTTGTCCTTACTGGTTTTATAAATTGTGAGCTTTGTGTTTTCTAGTTTACTTGCGAGATGTTTGGAGCCGTGGTAGCTCATACTTTGTGTGCAAGTACGCCGCATGTGTGTAACCGGCACGGAGTGAGGCTGCTCGGCTGATTGCCAATTTCATCAAAATAGGTCTCCCGGCGCCGATTGATCGGACGGCAAATCAATCGGCGCTCCTCTGCTTTTAAAGACTGTTTAGTAGGACTAAATTGGCCTTAAGCATTGATGCTGAAATCTCAACTTCACACAAACGATGCTTATGATGGGACAATTCATCAGAACCTTGCTCTGAGTATATACCAGGACATGAGCATCGGTTTGATCAATGCTCTTTTCTATGAGGTTTCACCATAGTGTCCATGAGAACAATAAGGCATCACCGCACAGATGGGCCCAGAATTTTCTCCTCGTTCTGTCACAAGAGTGTTTTCTAAAGAAATAACAAATGCTTTTGTATTTCAGGCCCTGAAGAGTGTGGTACTGTACGTGATTCTAGCTCCTTATGACAACGAACAGTCGGACCTTGTGCACAGAATAAGTGCAGACAAGAAACTGGAAGAAATCCCTAAATACAAGTAAGGCACACTTTAAAAACGACATTTCTCAGACTCGATGTGATACTGGTCCAATATCCAGGTACAGAATATGTTGCTGTTATAGATGTGTAAAGGAGAGATGTTGGGGGGGAAAGGAAATCCACCGTCTGAATCAAGAGTCAGTTGTGTATCATAACAGTCTGTGTATCTGTGGATGTGAAACTTTGATTACCAAATTGCAGTATAATTATTATAATTGCATATTTTCATGAGAATATGAGATGGCAAATCTCTGCCAGTCAGAAGGGAATGATCAGCCGTCAGATATACAGACATCCTGTACGTACACTCAGCTGAACGCTTTCCCCCGTCTTCCTCCTCCACCCTCAGGGACCTCTTGAAACAGTTCACCACCATGGAGCTGATGCGCTGGGCCTCCCTGGTGGAGGATTACGGAAAGGAACTTCGAGAGGGCTCGCCTGAAAGCCCTGCCACAGATGTCTTCTCTGATTCAGAGGAGGCGGAGAAGAGATGGAAGGACCTTAAGAACAGAGTGGTGGAGCACGTGAGTCCCACTCTCCGTCGAAGATCAATGTATTGAAAGTTTGATGGTTGGCAGTGTGAAAATAATCTAATAATGCATTTTCAAACTAATGATAAATAATCATTCATAAGTCAGATGGAATTAGTTGTGACAAATATTGGCCACAGATTTTTTCATTAGATGTGAGACTTTTTTTTAATAACGTTTGGGCAGAAACTTGTGGACATCGAAGATGAAACTGAGTCGACACAAAGCTTTAATTGATAACTTACATTAAAAAGTTATCCAACACTTAAACCACCAGCGTGGAAAACTATTGGCGCCCTGAACTTGAGAACTAGTTGTTCCACTTTTATTAGCTACAACTGAATCCTAATGCTTCAGATAACTGGAGATCAGTATCTGGTCTTGCTCTGCTGGAGTTTTGGCCCACCCCTGTTTGCAGAACTGCTGCAGTGCAGCAATATTGGAGGGTTTGTGAACATAAACTGCTCCTTTCAGATCCCACCACAGCACTGACAGCACTGGGGCAGAGGTTTGGACTATGATGAGGCCCCTCCAAAGCTTCCAGATTTTATTCCCTTTGAGTCATTGCTCTGATGATTGGGATCATCGTCTTGCTAGCATGACCCAGTTTTGCTAGAGCCTTAATCCACAGACAAATGACATGACGATTTCCCTCTGAATTCTCTGCAAGAATTCATGTTTCCCTCAATTATGGCAAGTCGTCCTGGTCAGGAAACCGCAAAGTAATCCCACAACATTACACCTCCATTCTTGACTGTAGGTATTATGTTCAGCGTTTCCCACAGGTTGAGAATTTACTTGCTGTGGTGGGCGGCGCAGCACAGCGTGACAGAGGGGTTCATTAGGCAAACAAAAGTTTATCCCTAACTCCATTTACTGCAAATGAATAACCCTCTTCTATCTTCGGGCAACATAAATAACTATTTACAAATAAATATAAATTACCATTTGAGAACACTCAATCACTCTCAATATCTTTTTCAACATATATGAATAAAAACAAATAAATATCCATTTACAATAAAACTAAATTCCACTTTCAAACATGCTATATAACATAAAACTCAGGCGACTCGTGTTTGCCTGAGAAGTGGTGCATGATTGTGGAAAATACTGTATTTTAGGCAGTGTAAGACTGAGCCCCTCTTCATCATTAGAATAATATTCAGAGCAGCGTCTCATTAACAAACACTCATGTATATATATTTGTAAGTGGAATAGTTTATTTGTACATGCATGTTTGATGATGGTCGCTCTTTCAATGCCTATCCTGTTAGCATGTATACTGAAATTCCCATTATATGTTAGCATTGAGCTAACGTACCAAGCGCTAATCATTTTTCCATATTTAGGTGAGGCAAGACTCAGACTACCTGGAGGTTTGCAGGTCTGTGAACATCTCCTCTGGCCATGAAAGACCAGTGTGCATTGTAAAGTGAAAACTGCGTATTTCTTGAAGAAAAAAAAAAAGGGGCGGGGGGGAATTTGGGTTATTTTTCTACCTGGGTGGGCCGCCCAAGTAGAGCCTTTGTATGGGAAACTCTGATGTTCTCCTTGTGGAATGCTATTGGGTTAACACCAAATATAACGGGATCCTTCTTCCAAACTGTTCAACGCCGCGTTATCAGTGCACAGAATATTCTCTGAAAAGCTTGGAGGGTCATGAGGGTTTGTTGTTCCTCTGGCTTTGCTGTGGCCTTTGCCTGCAACTCTCCCATGAATGTCATGTTGCCCAGTGTAATTGGACTGGTGGAGCCACAAACACTGACCTTCAATGATGTGAGAGAGGCCGACAGTTGCTTGGGTGCTTTGGTGACTTGCCCGTTCACTTGGGAGGAATTTTGCAAGGTTGGACACTTCTGGGAAGTTTCAGTGTTTGTTCCAAGTCTCTTCCATTCGTAGATTATATGTGAATCTGTGGAGTCCCGGAGCCTTAGGAGGAGCTTTGGGTATTCTTTGAGTTAAAGTGATTCACGTTCCGAGCCTGCTTATAGATTCCAAAATGGTGAGAAAGAAAACCTTAAATAAGAATCTAGAGCTGCTATTTACACTAACTGCTCGGTGTTTTGGAGAAACGTTTTACTCCTTCTTTTTTTTCTTGTTGTTTTTTTTCCTTCTTTCTTTCTTATTTTCACAGTCTGTCTGCAGGTTAACTTGTGGTTTGTGCCAACATTTGGTAAACATTTCTTAAAAAACATGCACTTTGATCTCCCAACTGGTAAATATTTTTTCTGTGTGTGTGATAGTGGTCATGTGACCCTCAGCAGCCCTCCTTGAAAGACTAGCCTATTACTGTTTATTTGGAACTAACACCTACTTTCATCAAAGAGGGCGGGGATACACCGTATGTGAAACATATACTCTTTATTCTAGGCTTTTAAACAGTAAAATCATGACGTTAAAACTATTAAAGAAACATCATCTAACAACTCGTTAGCTGATGATCTTAATTATCGGGGTTTGATTATCAGTCTTAGATTATCAGTCTTAGATTATCAGTCTTAGATTATCGGGGTTTGATTATCGGGGTTTGATTATCAGTCTTTGATAATCAGTCTTAGATTATCGGGGTTTGATTATCGGGCCTTGATTATCGGGCCTTGATTATCGGGGTTTTATTATCAGTCTTTGATTATCAGTCTTTGATTATCGGGGTTTGATTATCAGTCTTAGATTATCAGTCTTAGATTATCGGGGTTTGATTATCGGGGTTTGATTATCAGTCTTTGATAATCAGTCTTTGATAATCAGTCTTAGATTATCGGGGTTTGATTATCGGGCCTTGATTATCGGGGTTTTATTATCGGGGTTTGATTATCATGCTCTGCTTCTACAGTTGCTTGTTTGAAGGAGTCAAATTTAAAGGTCACTGCTGCATGTCCATCATATCATTTGTAGGTGTAACAAAGACTGTTCCGTGACCATGCATACATTAACTGCTGCTAAAAACATTCCGCATGCATTTTATCGCCAAAAAAGAAATTGAATATAAGCACGGTGGAAAATGATGGTACTCCCATTGAAGCTCTCTGCAAATTCATTTATTAAGCTGGCAGAATATTATGTGCAGAATTGTATATTAAGATACATTGAAATTGCGTTTATTAAATTTCACTTATTGTTTTTCATCCACATGGTGATAATCATAATAATATATTTTATTTATAGGCACCCCTTCGAAACCCTCGAGGTCACCTTAGAAGGCAGAGTTAAAAAATGATCGTATGAACAGAGGAGTAGTGTGATGAAGAACCGTCAAACTGAAGATGCCAGTTGAAAGAGATGTGTATGACTGTGACCTGAAAGAAAACATACAAATACTCCGCTGCCAAAATGTTCATTAACGACATTTACTGTATCTCCACAGAACATCAGAATAATGGCCAAATACTACACCAGAATCACGATGAAGAGGATGGCGGGACTCCTCGACCTCTCTGTCGACGTAAGAAAAAGCTTTAATTGATAACGGACTAGAAAAAAGGCTTTTTAGCCGTTAAAGTACAGTACCTGGTAGTTTTCACAAGGTTTCCATTGTTGAATGAAACAGAGATAATTAGTAGAGACCAAGAAGTGAATCCCAACAACACATTTAACACGATTAAACCTCTGCTGCAGATTTCCTTTGGAAAAAAAAAAACGCTTTCTTTCCTGCTCAATAAAGATTGAAACCATTATTTGAGGACCTGCTTCAGGATGAGAGAAATGCTCCGAAGGCTAACGTGAAGTCTTGTGTGTTTAAAATATTTCCTCAGGAATCCGAAGAGTTCCTCTCCAGCCTAGTCGTAAACAAGACCATCTACGCCAAGGTCGATCGTATGGCCGGCATCATCAACTTTCAGAGGCCCAAAGACCCCAACGACCTGCTCAACGACTGGTCGCACAAACTCAACTCCCTCATGTCTCTGGTCAACAAGACTACGCATCTCATCGCCAAGGAGGAGATGATCCACAACTTGCAGTGAAGAAGAAGAGAACACATTATTTTGTCTTTTGGTTCCTATGTGTCTTGTTTTCTCCTGGGGAAATGTTTTTGAATATAAAGATTAGTGGCCTGACTGTAAAGGCTTCCTATTCCGGTATCCTAAAGCAGCAGCCACTTAAACAATACCCCAACTTTCTCTCTTTTTGTTTTTCTATCCAACAAACACACGAGCCCCTCCTCTGTCAGGAACATCTGGACCATCGCGTCTCCTCCGAGCCGTTAGATGGATCATTCTCTGTTGTTAACAACAAAAAGGTTGACATGTTTGAAAACATGGCTTAAGCGTTTGAATTTATACAGCATGAACAATAAACTCAGTTGGTTATCCGTTTTATCTTCCGTACTCTTTCATTTTCCTCTGATGCTCTCAGAAATCCTGACTGATAAAAGTTTAGACACATATTAGAACAACGGAACAAACGGTGTTAAGGTTTGTAACTTATTCTTTTACAGTGTGAAAGGTCGTTGAACAATGTCACACACAGGAGACAAGCTGTGTGAAAGTTTTTAAAAGTGTCGTAAATGTGAGCGATTAGATCACTGAGTCACATGTGACAGCCCACATTTAGTTAATTAACGTGTAATTACTGTTTGATCTGTTCTTCTGTATTCTAATTACATCCCAATGGAATGGTCATCGCATCAGTCACAGATCCTCCGTTTGAGCGCGATAACTCAAAAACTGTTTCATGGATCATTCCCACATAGACCTCAATGCGAGGAAGAGCTGGATTGATTTTGGGAAAGGTCTGTTGTACTATTATGACACCCTGGGGGAGCTTTATCTCCAAATTTTTTCGGGCCATAATTTCTCCGCTCTAGTCCAACTTTTGCTGCATATGAATCAAATTAAATAGATTTATATTTTCTACTTATTAGCCTAATAGTTAGTTTTTCCCTCTAGTGAGTAAAATATAATTTTTCAGATAGAACTGTCCAAATATTTATCTATTCTTTTGGTTTAAGTCCACATATTATTAGTGATCAACTGTTTTAAAAGTGAATTGACTTCTTCATGGTGATACTTTGAGTGTTGAAACGACGGTGTTACCACAAACATTCAGAGAGCGCAGACCTCCACAGTCAGACCCCCACATTCTCACAACCTTGAATAATGTAAAAACAAAAAATCTGGATCTACCCCCAATATCAGCGGGATGATGCCCACACCTCCATAATTAGTTCATGGAAATCCGTCAATAGCAGAAGTAGTTTAATGTAATTGACAAACCCAAAGAAAAGGTTTAACATCATTAGTTGGATGATGTAAATCATCTCACTCACAGTTGAATGGGTCCGTGATACATGCCCAACCCTCCTACCAGATTAATCCAAATCCAATGACTAGTTGAAATGTGATCGATGGAAATGCTGGAAAAACAAAACAAAACTGAATCCGTCCCTTGAACTGGATCCACTTAAAAATGTTCTTCCTGACCACATCCAGCGCTCCATTTAGTCTCATGGATCCGTTAAGTCCTTAGTTTGTGTAACCCTGCTGACAGTCAGGCCAAAAGCAAACAAACTGAAGGTATAACTAGGCCTCTTTGGTGGAGATAATAAATGAATGATAGCTTTATTCCAGTGAGGAAAGAATTCCAGAGTCCTCTTTAAGCAAAAGTAAACTGAATTGATAGCAGACTCTACTCTTCTTAATATTTGTTTGAGCTTTATTGAATCTTCTTGCTCTTTGCTCTGAAATATTTCCTCAATTATAATCTCATATCGTTGCTGAAGAGTTTTGCTTTTTTTTTTTGTTGCCATTTTTACCTCTCCCATGGACGGAAGTTGTGTTTTCACTCCCTTTATATTGTCTGTGTGAGTAAGATTATGGAAGCATTTAAAACAAAACAAAAAGCACTCAGAGAGCGCAAACTTCCCGAAGGCCCAACAGAACCCTAAGTTTAGGGAAAATTCACGCATATTCTTCCGGTAATGTCTGAGTTATTGCCAGCCGACAACTCCAACAAACTCTCTTAGTATCTCTCAAATACTCCGCTCGTCTCCTGCGCCTCCCACTTCAGCATCCCTGTTCAGCCCACTCCGCCCCAGCTCCACCCCAAAATGAACATCAGAGGAATCAAAAGAACAAACGCAGCAGTAGCCACATTGTGACGTCGCTGGAGGTAATAAATTACAGTTAAAATAAACTGTTTGGTGTTGTGACGTCACTGTGTCGCGGCGCTCTCTTGAAACTCCATTATTTTGCAGCCATTGTTCCTTTGATTCCCTTGATGATCAGAGGTAAGTTCTGACCTTTGGCGGAGGTTTGTCCCCTCAGAGGTCTTTTGTAGTTCATGTATGAAACATTTAGACCAATGTCTGCCTCATCATTCAGTGGCTCTACTAGAAACTCTCCAGCTGAGCTGAGAAAAAACAAAACTTCCAACAGTATCCGACATGTGATTTAATAATGTTATAACTTTCCTCTGCCACAGAGGCGACATTTTCTTTGGTTTTGGTCAGTATGTATGAATATCTACCTACGGGATTACACAAAAAATAGATTTCTATGAAAGTTGGTGGAATGGGTGGGTTTATGACAGGAAGAGGGAAGAACCCGTTCATTTTTAGATCGAGAAATTCGATTTCACGTTCACTAACAGTGCGAGATAAACATCATCTCCCACCATTTCTGTCTATTAAAAACTATTAAAATCTATAATTAAACATAAACTACTGCACCGATCTCAAGGAAACTTTGTAGATGGGTTGTGGTACGGCACAGACAAACCCGTGGATGAAGAAAGAGAGGCAGAGTTAGCATTATTTCTGTCATCATTCTATAAACCAGTGCACAGAAACCATGAAACCTGGTGACAGGGTGACTGAAGGATGCGCCGTGGAAAAAATCACCACATTTTGGAGCTAAATCTTGAAGAAGGTTGCAGGTTGGAAACATTTATTCATTCATCCATCCATTTTCTTCCGCTTTTTCTGGGCCGGGTCGCGGTGGCTGTAAGCTCATAAGGGATTTCCAGATATCCCTCTCCCCAGCAACACTCTCCAGCTCATCCTGCGGGATCCCAAGGCGTTCCCAGGCCAGACGTGGAATACATTCCCTCTAGCGGGCTCTGGGTCTACCCCGGACGTGCCTGACAAACCTCCAAAGGGCATCTAACTGGATGTATCCTAGATAAATGTCGCCCCCCCCACGACGGAAACTCGTTTCAGCCGCTCATATCCCTGACCTCATTCTCGGGGCCGGTACTAGTAGTACACTGATTTGTGACCCCTTCGTGGCTGGGTGACCAAATTCAAAATTCTGCAAGAAGGATGAATTTACACACGTGTCCATTAAGCCTCACTGCCGCCGCTGCGTCAACATTTTATCACGATTAGGCGAATGACCCGTTTTGTGGAGATACCGTTCATAAATCACAACCTTGTTGGATGCACTTGTTTTTGAAAACACATATGCATCTTAAAAACTCAATATGTGACCTGATGACGAAAAAGCTTCTCTTTTGTTTGCTTTTCGATCAGATATCGACACACAGTTTTTATTCTCACAAGGTCATTGACTTTGGCCACGACCTTTGTCAGGGCCGGGCTATCTCGCGCCCGCAGACAGAACAGCACGCTCATCTTCTGGCAGACATAACACCTGAAAAGACATGAGAAACCCGGCGGGGCAACGAGACCGAGTCAATGCATTCAGGCGGAGCTAAGAATTGTTTTTATTTCCTCTCTAGTGTAGAATCTGACACATTTACAATAATGTATAAATCACCTATGAGACACAAGAGCATTCAGAAAGAGATGAGACACATTGGTTTCTTCCTCTTCACAATGAACCGAACAGAATTTATGATCACGTTATACATAAGAAGAAAAAAAAACATAACACCAATGCCTAATGGGTCTCATTATATACATAATAAATTATATATGTATTGTCCACTATAATGTATTTAACTATATACATTATAGAGGATCTATCAGTAGAAGAAGAAGAAGATGATATTGTTTATATAACCAGACAAAATCTTCATTTTTTTTCAAGCGCGACTTGGCAGAGAGAGCTGGAGCGAAATAGTTCTTCTTCTTCTTCTCTTGGCTGTTCCCTTTATAGATCGCCACAGCAGATCATCTGTGGACATCTTCTTCTGTCCTCTTCATCTTCCACTGTTCCATCTCCAGCATCTGATGTCTCCTTTCTAATCCTGTCCTTCCTCCTCACTCCCAGAGAACATCTGAACATCCTCATCTCTGCCTCTTGTCTTCTGGTCAGAACCACCGTCTCTAAACCGTCCAGCAGAGCTGCTCTCACCTCCATCTTGGAAACCTTTCCCTTCACTCCTACTGCTGCTCTTCTGCTGAAATACAGTAGATAAAACATTGAATAAATATAGTAGAAATAAAACAACTGTCATTAATCCAACATCCTAACACTTCCAGTCTTCTGTGAATTATTCCAGGAAGAATGGACAGCGTATCTCAAAGTTTTTCTTTTCTTCCATAAAATTTTTGTTCTCTCTGTCCATCATTTTGAAAAAACAACAAAATAAACCAGATGATGTTATCTTTTTTTTTCAAGTTGCATAAATTGTGTTAAATTCTGTTAATCCCACATTTTATCTTTCTAAGAAATTCAAGCGCTCAGTCGGTGGGGCGAATTTGCCGCAACATGACTGAAACCAACCAACGTCTTAAACAGAAACATTCTTGGACGAGGAAGATCTCCGACACACGCGCTAGCCCGCGCGCGCACGCACACACGCAGCAGTCCGCTCAACCTTCAGATCAGCACATCCCACTATGCTTTGCGATGGTCTGACAAGTGGATCCAAGATGGCGTAGAAAGTAAAGCTAGGTAAGTGTTGACTTCCCATTTTCAGCCCTTTCAGCTGGCTTTTTATCCGCAAAGCCGCCGACACGAGCCCCCTACATAAATCTTTACGATACCGAGGAATGCTTTGAGCCCACGCATTTGTAACAGCACAGTGTCATATCAATAATAAGCACCTAAAGACCGTGGCGAAATTACAGGCCCGACCCGTTTTGTTTCGGGGAAGCTAGCTAGCTAGCTAGCTGCTAACACTAACAAACCAGCCAGCGGTCCTCGTTGAGAGCTTTGCCAATTCGGTGCCAAGAAAGGCCATGTTTAGGCTAGCTAGCTAAATTGTTAGCTCTTCACACAGTGGCTGCTGGCAGCTCCGTCTCCCGTGCTTTGCCAGCATTTACGGTAAGTTAATCGACAGCGTTGGGATATTTCTCAGGGCTTTGTAACGCCACCGTAATCGTTCTGACTTAAAGCAGTCATGACAAGTTGACCAGGCTGGGAAACAGCTGTAACTACTCTCAAAAGACTATAAACTAGTCCTTCAAAATCCCCCGAGTTTATTCCTGTATTGTCGATTAATGTGTAATTATTAATTTGGTTCAGATCAAATTGTTATTTCTTTGAGTTTTTTGTCGTACATATTGATTGTAGCGATAGCGCCAAGACAAATTAGGTCATATCAGCTTGAAAAGAGCCGATATACTTTTGCAGTAAAGCCTCAGCTATGACCCTCTACTGTTCTGTTCTGGGATCTGGACCCGAGTGTTGTTCGGACAGCACAGTCTGCACAGGTGTCCACCCACTATGTCCCGCCAAACTAGTTGTTGACACTGCGATGTTGCTGGCTTGCAAGCAGGAAAGTTAGATAACGGATATTTCCACAGCTACAAATTAAAGTCTGAAACCCTGCGAGTGTTAGTTGCTCTTTAAATTCAGTTCAATATCGAATTTTGTCTTTAACCACATTTTCTTTCCCCTCCATCAACAAGATTATTTTCTTTAGTTCCTACTTATTCCATTTCCCCCCCCCCCTTGATTTTCTTATAGACCTTTCCTTAGTTGCCACTATGGTAAAAATGTCAAAAATTGGCGGCTTCTTTTTTTCCTTTTGATTTGATGTCGTTTTGATTGTGTGATAATTGATTGTGTGCTTTCCGTAAAACCTGGTTCAGACTGCGGGATTTCAGCCCGATTTTAAAACTATCAATTACCTCATTTGTAATCTCTGCGTACACGGGGAAGAAGGCGTACGCCATTTCCAACGCAGTTTGCTTTACAAAGAAATCAAACTTGAAGGGGAAATGTGCGGCCCTTTAGATCGTTTTTTTAGTCTTTGTCTACCTTCACAATAACTGATGTCATCAATCAGTAGTCATAAATATCAATTAGAGGCGTTCCACCGACTTTTTATGGGCAACTATGGATGTTGCATGATGGGGGTTCATGCTGGGCCACACTTAGAGTGGGTTGTGATTTATACAGTGGTAATCGACGTAGGACATGCGTGCACAGTGTTTTTTAAATCATTATATTTTTGTGCAAATGCACATCCTATGTTTTGTTGTATGACTCCTTCTGATGCAACTCTATGTACGGTTTTAAAATGGGGCCCCTGTTCTTTACCGCCCGATGGTGGAGGCAGCGTACAACAGTTACGTCTTACTATGGCACATTTAATGAACCATGATGTGTCGTATGCGAAGCTCCACAACACCATTCGGCAAAGTCTAGCATGTCATTATTGTTTTTAAGGCCTTTGTCGGTACCTCTGAGTAGTTTTACTCTGACTAACGTTACAACATTGCAACGTTATCAAACATTAAGTAATAAGTGAGGCTGTGCCGTTATGTTACGGTAACATCATCCGACGTAGCATTTAAAACAAACAGAGGTCTTTGATTCATTCATTCGTTCTCCATAACTGCTCATCCTGTTCAGGGTCGCGGGGGGCTGGACCTATCCCAGCCCTTCAATTTCTTAATCCTTACTCAATGAAAAGGGAAGTCGGTGGTTCTGATCCACTTTGTAGCTGTGGGTTATATGCATGCGCATAAATTGGTGATTTTAAAATCGTTATCTCCACAGTTTTCCAGCACTCTTTAATTTGATCACAGCGTCGGTCCATTGCGGCTCCTGACGGGTTTTCTTTGACGTGTTTTTTGGAGAGTTACTTATTTATCGCTTTCCCATATTTTTATTTTTATTTTTCTAGAGTTTGAATTAAAAAGGGGAAACTGCAGGATTTGGTGAAAAAATCATTTTGCGATGATAGTGAACAGTATAGTCATTTGATTGGGAAATAGTGGTTGTGAAGTAAAATGCATACATCACAGATCATTTATAAATGTGTATTTCTCTGTACAAACATACAAAGTTAAACCTGCAGAGGAAAATACTAAGACTAAACTACATGTACAGTAAGGTTTTCCAAATAACTTCATATTTTACTAAACAAATAAGAAACTAACAAAAATTATATTCTTCAAATTAAGGCATTTTGCAAACCCCCAGATGTGCAACCAAATAGAATAAATATTCTATTTATTCAGTTAAAGACATTTTGAAGGATGTTGATGTCTTTGTCTGTTGTGACAGCGACCTGTACCTGCTCAGACAGGGGAGTATTTCAAGAAGTGGGTTTAACAAACTCTGCATCCTGAGTGAATGTGTCTACTAGTTTTACAGTATTTTCTATGAATATTGTGTGACAAGGTGACGGAATGATATTGCACAGATTTTTATTTTCATTTATGGGCACTAAGCGCACATGAAAGCAGCTGAAAATGACCAATACAAAGTTATTCCTGGAGGAATTTTATATTTCATCTGAGAATGCTTCGGGATCACCCCGCCCCCCGGGCATGAGCCAGAACGGGGAGCGTGAAGACAGCGAGCACTGATAGGAATAAAACTTGATGGGTGGCAGACAGATTCATGATTATACTTCACCTTGGTCGTAAAGATCTGTATAATATCAGTCAGCAGCTCATTTTCCGGCAGCTTTAATATCAATGGAAAAAAAGAATGGAGAGCAGTGAGCTCAGATGTGAGGGACGTCCACTGTGTGAGATGTTGCGATGCAGGCTGGAAAATGTCATTCGGTTAAATCATTGAATCAAAGCACAGATAATCTGGGTACTCGCGGTCCTCTCCTGGTGTCAGTCTATTAATATGACAAACGATTGACAGAAACGTCACGTCTGCAGCTCTGCTTCAGACTCAGACGGAGGAGTCGGGAACAACCTCAGGCTTCCTTGTAATTAACCTGACAGCACCCAGGTAAGGTTCAGAGTGAGTTACGGCGGTAACTGACTGATTAACATATAACGCTTTCTGGAACGGAACCCACTAACTTCAATAAGCCCGCTCCCTGGATTAGCACCTGTTCACCGTCGTCCTAATCACGACACTGTCACATCACAGACACTGATTGGACATTTCTTTATTGTGGGCGTAGATAATGAGTAGACGGCACACAGAACAGGTAGTCACCTTCTCTCCAACATGTTTATTTTTCAGTAAATCGCAGCCTTTTTCTGTCATGTGTCACACAGGCTGACATTGTGATTGTTGGTTGCAATTTGATTAATTGTGCAGCGCTTATCAAAAACAAACTCTCTGCTGTGGTGTGGATCATTAAATGCCGGCATCGCGCAAGTAAGTGGCGCCGCCGGGCAAACGCTCACCAGGGATAATTCCGAAACACCATCTAGATGCAGTTGTGTCCTTTCCGAACGTCCTTCTTCAAAGACTTGGACGATCCCCCTCCAAAGGAATGAAATCCCATTTGGAGAGGGGTCTTTTCATGCAAAATTTTCTTTCTGATTAAGCTTCTTTTCAGAATATATTTGGAATTAGGCTGTCCATGCCAACCCACCTATTGGAGAAAGACCCCAAAAGAGTAATAAAAGTTTGTTGGTGAGAAAACAGTCTGTCATGATTGAATTGCCTCCCAATGAAAGTCTCATCCAGCGTTTCCTACGGTAGAGAATTCATCTGCGCTGTTGGGCGGCGCAGCACAGCCTGTGACGGAAGAGTTCACCGATAAACTAGTCAAACAAAAGATTATCACTTCCTCCATTTATTCCAGATGAGTAACCATCTTCTAGCTTTGGTCAAAATAAATAACTTTTTATGTATAGAAATTAATTTCCATTTGTTAATGAATAAACACTGAAAACAAATATCTTCAGCTTACGCCCACTCTATTTCATATTGCAATATAAATAACTTAATAAAAAACTATTTAGGTATTAAAATGAATTTCCTTTTTAAAATATGTTAAGTACCAAAACACCCCTGAGCCTCATCTTTGCTCACTTTGTACCTGAAAAGTGGTGCGTTCATATGGAAAATAAACAATCCGGCCCCAAAAAAAAGCTTTCATTAAGGCATGCTTTGCCGTTGCATCGTTTCGATAAGCTTATGCAATGTCCCTTCATTTATTTTTGTCCAGAGTTGCAGTAATTTTTCATCGAAATCTTGTATTGATGATTGGAGAGTTGGTCCGCTGCTTTAAGTCTTCTCCAGCACATCCCAAAGATTCTCAATGGGGTTCAGGTCTGGACTCTGCTTTAGCCGATCCATGTGTGAAAATGACGTCTCATGCTCCCTGAACCACTCTTTCATAATCTGAATCCTGGCGTTGTAGTCTGGGAATATGCCCGTGCCGTCAGAGAATTAAAGGCCATTTAGTTTATTCAGTTAGTCAGCTGACCTCATTTTTTTGGGGGGACAAAACGTTGCTGAACCTGGACCTGACCAACTTGAGCAACCACAGATCATAACCCTGCCCCCACAGGCTTGTACGGTAGGCACTAGGCATGATGGGAGCATCGCTTCATCCGCTTCTCTTCCTACCCTGGTGCAGTCATCAGTCAGGAACAGGGTCAATCTGGACTCATCAGACCAAATGACCTTTTTTCATCCCTCCAGAGTCCAATCTTTATGCTCCCTAGGAAACTGAATCCTTTTTTTTCTGGTTAGCTTCACTGATCAGTGGTTTTCTTATGGCGAGCAGCTGTTTAGTCCTGATCACACGAGTTCTTTTTGCATTATCCTTGTGGAAATGCTCGCACTTCTACTATTAAACATAGCTGTGAGTTCTTCTCGTGATTTCCTCTTTCTTCCCATTAGATTTCACTAAACATTTAAGATTTTTATCCGACCATATTTCTTCCTCGAAAGTGATGGTTCATTACTATCCTTCCAGGTTTTAACTTTGCTTTGGACAGTTCAAAATAAAGACATTTGAAGTGAAATAATTTATTTGTTATTATTTTTTGATTATGGTCGTGCCATTAGTGCTTAGCATGCGTAGGGCAATTCCCATTATATGTTAGCATTAAGGTTATGCTAATTATTTTTCCACATTGTTGTGAGGCACTAACCATTCAGACTACACCTGGAAGACTTTATCTCTCAGTTAAAGAACCGTTTATCTGCCAAAGTGAACGATAACGTTCAGGGAGGAAGAGTAGAATAAAGGACAAAATTAAACCGCAGTCTCTGGCTGTACCCATGGCTTCATAGGTCTGTGTGCATCTCTCCAGCGGTGAGGAGATAGCTATGCAAATCTAGTCTGCATTATGAAATGAAAATTGCACGTAGTCCATTAAAAAAATAAATAAAATTTGGATGTTATCCTGCTGTGCAGATCTTAATTTACCTGGGCGGGCCGCCTATGTATGAGAAACACTGACAACACTTGACGTGAATGAATGGTCAGGGTCGCACTTGTAGTTTTTTCCAGCCTACCGACCAAGACACAGCTTGAACTTGTGGTGCTGTGATAGCCTGATCTGACAGAGTGAATCTTGAAAGACCTTATGTCTGAACCAGACCCAAGGTGCCTGAACTTGCATGCTAGTAACCGGGGACCAGTGGTTATTGATTAAAATAATGTAGAGAAGTCATAAGTATCACTATTAAAGACAGGTACCGCAACATTATTTGTTGCTAACTGAGGAGGTGATGTTACCAGTCAGCCATAGCATTAAAACCCTGACAGGTGAAGTCACAATAACATTGATTATCTTGTTTTAATGTTGTAATGGTACCTGTCAGTGGGATATATTACACAGGAAGGGGAAGCAAAGACCCGCCCATGCTGTCCAATCCAACAGAAGAGCAAAATTGCTGAAAGCGTAAATGCTGGTTCTGACAGAAAGGTGTCAGAGCACACTGTGCGTTGAAGAGCTGTTTTGGTGGCAAAATGGGGAATAAAGATATTGTAACGATGCTTATATAAAGGTTAACAGTTAATGTTTTTTCATGGGAGAAAATTTGAGATCGTGGAAAACGACACGGCTGTAAAACTTCCCCCGTCACTGTATAAATGCTCAGAACATGTACCGAGCTCAGCTTGTATAATCTCGTATGATGTCATGCTGATGGCGTGATGTATCTGGAGTATTTGATGTAACGGAACAAACATTGTTTGTGGTGCTGTGACACTTGCCTCAATACCACTATACTGCGTTTAAATGACGCCTACTGCTGCTGGCAGTAGGTCGCAATCATAATGAAAATTTGACACTTTTTTTCAGTTATTTTTTTGCTATGTATTTATATTTGTAGTGGAATCAAATTTTTGCCTGCATGGTTAGCTCACTTCGTGTGCCTTATCACAGCTTTCGTCTACCCACAATCCTTATACGGTTAGGCCATCCCTTTGACGTCACACCTGAAAATGTTCCGTCGGCAGCCGTGTCGAAGTATGAGCAAGGCAGTGAGATGTTTAACAAGCATGAGCTATTTTCAATGAAGTTGTGCTCCCAAATTAAAATTTTAAGAAATTATAAAAAAACATGCTGCTAATTTCAGAATTCATCTTTATTTAAGATACCAGCATGGGCAAAGTAATTAAAGCCATCTCGAATGTCTGCAGAGTCTGATCATCGACTTACTTTAATGATGCATCATTTGACTTTTATTCCACCAGAGTTATTTGTAGTTTACTCCCTCTTCTGCCAATCGCTCTCAACTTTCACTTCAAGTATGTTAGCAGATGGTTTTAAATGCTCCTTATGTCCCTCTTTGATGCCTCTTGATTCTTACTGCCTGCTGAGGTGTGCATATAATTGTCTTCTCCCCTTCTGTATTTAAAATTTTATTAAGTTAGTCGGGTATTTTAGATAATTTTTTGTTTCTCATATTGCTGTGTATGACTTCTACTGGTTTTTTTTTTTTGGTGTAGGTGGTGGTTAGCTTACCAATGCTGGTCAGAAAAAAATCTGTGCGGCCACTGTGCTAATTGTATGTTGTGTAAATCTTTTAACTTTGTTGGTCTGAGTTACGGCTGGGCGATTGTGGTTAAAATAAGAATTGCGATTTTACTTTATTATTTATATTTTGCTTGGAATTCATAATAAGTTATTTTGTTTTTGTTGCATTCTGTGATGTGCGATGTTAGCTCTCTGGCCTCTCAGCCACCAAATCATAGCAATAAGACCTTTGGAATATTATGCTAGCTTGGCTCGTGGTTGGTAACAACATTGAATGAATGTAAAGTGCGTTATAAATAAAATGCATTATTATTATTATTATTATTATTATTGTAAAGCAGAGAACGGAACTTTCTTCTAAATAGACACACAGCCTGAGTGGCTCCAAGTGACAACAAAAATACACATCTAACCGGATGGAGGTTCTCCCCCGCATCTCTGCCACATCTCTGATGCGGCTGTTGCTACATACAAACTACACAACAAACCAAGACTCTCATAATCCTCTACGTGACAACATAATACCCATAAGGCCACCTGCTTAAAGGGCCAGGGCTGGCTCGTAACCGCAAGCTGGAACACAAACTGTGCTCCGAATGCACAGATTTACTCATGGCTCTTTTTTCCCTCATGTTACACCAGGTGAGCCCTCAGTGTTGACGTTTAAGGAGACTTTATACATCTGTGGTGTTGCTACTGTGTTAAACATTATAAGCAATGCAGGTGTTTCTGATTTTCATCATCTTCTCAGTCCAAAACAATTCCACACCTGATTGTGTTCCTTTATTTGCATTTTTCTCTCACATGTGTAAACACATTTTTTCCCCTCTGTCTCTTGATCACCTTGCAGTTTTGTTTTTGACCCTCGCATCACATGACCCTACGCATCACATGATCGCCACACTCTCATTGGCCGAGGAAGAAAGGTACATTCGCTTGCTTTGCTTCCGCTCATCCACGAATTAATTAAAATGCTGCAGAATGGTTTTAGTTCGGAAATTAAGTAACATATACACCTGAATCGAGATCGCAATCCTTTTACGATTAATCGCACAGCCCTGAGTGTTAATTCTGTTTAGAATCAACACTCAGCTACGAGAAATTTTCTTTTACGTCAAACCTAGCTTCACTTTTGAGTCTTTTGCACCTAACATGAGTTGCACACTAGCTGGAGAATTTGTCTGCCTGTTAGGATCTGGAGAGTAAAGAACCGATGAACTACCAAACAGCCCGTTTTGCTCGATCAGACAAAGTCGCCTGTTGCTAGGTGTTAAAGAAGTAACTACTTGAAGCAGTTACTGCAGGAAATGATGCTCTTAAAGAGGAGAGAAGTGCCGCTTAATTTGAACTAAATGTCATTGCCACTTTTTATTGGAGTTATTTTTACATTTGTTTCGATGGAGCTATTTTATTTTTTAATCTATTATATTGACTGACTGGAACACCTCAACATCTTAAAGTTTCTAACTCGCTTGAGTGATATGTTCTTTACAAAAATGGCTATTAAAATCATCTGGTAAGAATTCTTGTGGGTTTTTTTTTAAATCTCAATATATATGTCAGAAAATAACTATATTGCCATGTAATATCTTTCCAGTATCTTCTAGCCCTAACTGAAAGTGCTCCGCTTTTTACGGTTTTCCTTTATCTCTGGAAGAAAGTTTTCTTATACTGTCGTTGCTTAAACATTGAGCAGTTGTCTGATGTTTCACTTTCAAGGACTTGCTGTCATCATTATGCCCATGATGGCTGGGACACAGGCCACAGTGACATTTCTCCCTCTGAGCTAGTCATAATCAAACGCTGAATTTGACTGTGGTGAGGACGAGGATAGAAGTCAGCATCAGCTGATCGTAGTGGAATTTTAATTAGCAAACAATTTTTTGTATGCCAGCCATTAGCATAAGATATAATTAGAATTACAACAGGGCTTTCTTAGCAGCATTTTGTGGTAAAATTTGATTTGTTTTTTTTGTGTTTTTGAGACGAGCTGCCCTGCCAATAATAAAACCAATAACATGAAATAGGAACAGAAGTTACTAGGCCATCAGCCAAGGCTGAGCATTTGTTGCCCCGGTGCTCCCCAGCAGGTCATGATGTAACGGCCATATCCTGATCTAACTGGTATGAAGGAGGGCACGCTGCTTCTCATAATCGCAGACTGGTGGAGTGAAGTTTCTAATGCTGTAGCCCTGCGGCTCTTTTGTTGTTTGGTCAGACATTACTCAACTGTTGCTTCAGCCACAGAGACCAGGGGTTGATCAGGTACAATACCAATCTATGATGGCTACCATGCACCAAACATAAGATAACACTCATTGTTTAGAACAAGGGAAAGCATTGCCTTTCATATCTGACCATGAATTCTTCATTACCCTCGTCAAAGGCTGCTTTAGGATTTGACATGATGAAGATGCTTGTGGTTGTATTGCTGTTTTACTGATTATTATACATTACACTGTCATTGTTATTAGAGGTGAATTCTTATGGATAATGAAATTATTTATTTCCCATACATTAGATTTTTTTTTTTTTAGAGGGGGGATAATTTAGTTGTTTGATTTTGTCTGTTGATGAAAAGCTGCAGAAGTGGTTAAAAAATCTCCAAAGACAATCACATTCTCTAGGAATTACATTTAACCCCCTGTAGAGTAATGTTCTGTACAGTATCTGATGGTTGTATCCTCCCACTCGCCCCCCCCCCACCTTCAACATCACACCATTCTCACCGACCTACACCACAAGATTGTTCCTTCTTACACCACAGCAAGAGTGTGTGCTTAAATGCTAATACATTAGTGAAACGCACGTCATTGTAAAACATAGATCAAAAGAAGGTGGAGTCAGTTGCACGTATGCAAAGTTTATTGCCAAAACATTTTGTGATCAAATACCTGCTAAGCTGAGAGTGACAAGTTGTTGATTCCTTGACAAGTTTTGAAAAGTCTTTGCGTTTTGATTGTAGATTTACACCTGAGATTGTGCACATTCCGTTGGAAACATAAAATTTGGGGACATCAAGAAGAAAGCGTTAAGAGATCAAAGCTCTCATGGTTTCACCAGGTGGCACATAATGCATTGAGTGACCTGATTTAAAAAAAAAAAAAAAAAAAGTACCCAGATCCCATGTACCAGTGTCATGTGATACATGAGATAATTCATAATCAAGACTACATAAGCAGTGTAAAGCCTACGGTGTACTACCACAACAACACCCCTTATTTCCTTCTGCATGCTGACCATCCACAGTAAAGCCCGTATCTGACAAAGACTTAACTATTAAAAGCTTTGAACTTTGTGATGATAAAATACTTACAATTATCATGTGACAACTGACCATTCAGCTTGGAAAAAATGAATTTTCGAAGTACACTGTGAGCAGAGGCCCAAATTAAATTGTACGGTACGGCCGGGCAATTAATCCTAATAAAATGGCAATCGCGATTCTCACGTTATTGTAATGTCCTTTCTCGAGGACAGTGTTTCTGTAGCGTTTTCGTTCTGAACATCAACAGCATCAAGAACTGGGCTTGTACTTCTTCGTCCAATAAAAGAGAAAGTGTTCAGTGTCTGTGTGCTGCTCCTCTGGCTACGCGAGACTTGTGTTCATTATGAAATAATAATTTTGTGTATTGTTTGAGAAAAACCAAATTTGGATTTTATCTACCTGGGCAGGCCGCCCGCCCAAGTGGAGCATATGTATGGAAAACTCTTACGGTGTTACAGCAAGTGATGCAGAGCAGCAAAAGCGTCCGTCACAGTGAGAGCTAGAGATGTTAGGACACTGACAATTGAGATGAAATTGGCCAAAGGATAAAGATGAGAAGGAATTATTTGACTTCCCAAACCCTACTCAACTTAACCTTACATAATGCTGGATAAGGGCAAGAAAATGATTGAATGAATGTCTTTCCTCTTGTCTTTTCCTTCCAGATGTATTGTCCCTGAGTCATGGCTGACAGGAGAGCGGAGAAGTCATGTGAAGAAGCTAGTAGATCGTTAACCAGGAGGGAGTACGAGGCGGCAGTCAGCCATAGCACAGATGCCCTGGTGGTCCTTGCACCTAATGCCCAATCTTCTGGTACCTCTGTCCCGCCGAGCCCTCCATCCCTTGTTGCTGCTGTTGCATCCCTTCGCAGTCGTGTGCTGCTCTACCGAATCGCTGCCTTCCTGCAGCTGGTGAGGACAGTGGCCTTCTTAACATTGTTGCTTGTATGAATATGTGTGTTAATATATATATATATATATATATATATATATATATATATATATATATATATATCTATATAAAATATAATTTTGGAGGTACTGTGGAGTAAAGTTGCAAAACAAAAAGTATTCCTACCCTTTTCCTCTGTCTTCCAACAGAAAAACTATGATGAAGCAGATGAAGACTGCAAACATGGTGGGTAGTGATTCGGTCTGGAACCGTCTGGTGATCCCATATGCAGAGGCCTTAGCTTTCTATTTTATCTTATGGTAGACAAAGGGATCTTGGAAGTGTCTAGGCGTGACACGAATCAGTCTCAGTGCAGCAGATGGAATGTTACATTTCTCTGCCGAGTCAAGTGGTTTCACCGTTGATGGAGTAGAAGTGTGTAGGTCACTGATTGGCCTCGTTCCTTGGTCGAAATGCAGATGATGTGTAGTTTATGCTCTAATGTACTTAAGTGATGGACGTTGAAATAATAATACGGGTTTTCTGGAGAACAGACTTGGAAAAGACTTTCAAAGTGTTGGAAACCATTCTAAAATTGAAATTTGATCCAAATGTAAAGTGCATTATAAATTAAATGTATTATTATTATTATTAAAATAAAACAGAATGTGATTAATGTATTCTCGCCGCACCTGATCCCTTTGTATTTTTCCTCTTGGCCCAGTCCTGGCAGAAGAGGTTGCCAGGGGGGATGGTTCGCTACAGGCCAGCTTGAGCTCCATGATGTTGGACGGAAGTCTACATGAGGTGGTCAGCATCCTCTCTAAAGCCCTCTATGGAGAGCCAATGGTAGGAGTAATGATGCTGTATGCAGTACTGTACATGCTCTACACTTAAAACATGGAATGAAGACGTTTGACTTTCTCCCCAGTAGCGCCAGACTATCGTGTGCTTAGTTATTGTAAGTTATGTTGTTCCTCTATTAAATAAGATTTTATAAAAAAAAAAACTGAAATAAACTCGTGCATAGAAAAAAAAGTAATGGAATGCATTTGCAGGATCATTGTAACAGATTATCCATCATCCATCATCGTCATCTTCATTTGATGAACAGTGAAGAAACTTAATATTTAAAAAAAAGAAAGAAAAAAGTTTAATACTTAATGTGGCACTGATGTTCTCCAAGGCTATACTCTGGCTTGTAAACATGGTACTTGAAAAATGAACGTTGCTCCTTAATTGAAGCCAGTATGCAGAGATTTTTCCTGTTTTATCCATCAGTTGTGCACACCTAAGCATTATTTTCAGAAGAATAAAATACGGTCATTTATGGTTTTAAAACTAAAGGGCAAAAGGAGCTCCGGCAGAGCAACCCCGAAAACGTTAGGCACAACGATTGTAATCACACACATCAAATCTAATCGCATTAGGAACATTGTAAATTAAAAGCTAACTAAGCTAGCGGGAGCTCACAGCCCTAAAGTCCCTGAACAAAGCCAACATATAACATATGATGGACTGAAGGGGGAATACAAAGTTTTATTTTCCCTTCCAAATGTCATACAAACGATTTACGGCTAGATTAAATTCAACAGGTCAGAAAACATACACAATGCTAACCAGCCTTGTTACTTCCGCTTTATTCCTTCCAAATTAGAGCAATTACTTATATTGCTCATTATGATTTTTAAACTTTAAAAAAACAAAAAAACGTGAATCTGCCAATGTCGGTATCGGCCAGTCAGACTTTATAAAAATCGCATTCGAAATTGCAATCGGTGCACCTCTAGTTTTCATACAGCAACATGTATTTTCAAAGTGCTTCCTCCAGCTCCTTTCTTACCCTTTTTTAAAATGATCTTTCACGCTTCAATGCTTCCACACTTTTTTTCTTGACTTTTTCCACTCACTCATGACGTTCCCTCACTTCCCCCTCATCTCTTGTAGTTCTAACGGTGACCCAGGTACCGTAAAGCCACATGTCCGTGGATTGTGTCATTATTCTTTAGTTTTCATTAGCAAAAAACCAAAAAACATTCGGCAAAAACACAGGCTACTCTCACCACTACACATGTTCACGTATATTGTGTATGGATTGTATTTAACAATGGATAATAAGATTATTAAATCAATTTCATGTATAAAAACTCAAAATGACTGAGGTTCTGCTGGGACTTGTTCAAGATAAGCTAATGTAGGTTCTCATTCAAGTAGGCCCAACGATAAATAAACATACTGAACTGACATGTTAGATTACACCGAGCCAGGTCTGCTGGTGTATTTCAAATGGTTTGGGTTTTATTTTGAATTTTTATTTCTTCTTCTTTCCCAGAACGGTATCGTTACAAAAGACCTGACCCGGTTAAAGATGCTCTACACGGAAATCGAGGTAAACACCGCTGATCGCAGCGCTGCACACATCAATGTTGTTTACTGTTGCTTTTTTTTTTTTGCTTTTGTGCTCCTTTATTTTGGCCCTTGTGTTGATTTTGCAGAGGATGGTTTATTCTTTGCAGGTGAGAGTCATAGAGATGACTAATGGCCTGATTCACGCACTAACTCAATTATTTGGTGTCCCTCTGCCGAGCTGCTAACCGCTGTAGATGCATTACTCATTTGTCTGTCAGAAGTCCGGTGGTAACAACAGTTGAAACGCTAGGCTTGTAGTATTATAACACAGTACAAAAATATTACACGTGTAACAGTATTCTTTCTGTTCCCGCCTCCTCCTACCCCGTCTGATCCTTGTCAGGCTATAAATAGGGAGATGGCGCCAGAGTACACCGATGACCAGGAGGAAGGTAAGCAAAAATGTTGCGTGACCCATTTTTGATGCCTCTCTCAACTTTAAAAGGGGAATGTGTGTTTGGTAGCAAACATTCACACCTATTAAACAATAGTAGGCATGATTTAGGCTTTAGAAAGTCTTTCCTCAGCCAGGTTTGAAACGGGTCACAAGCTGGCTAATGCTCTTCTGCAATTTCTGTGGACCCGGGCTCCGGCTCTGATTGACTGTCTTCTTCATGTGTTGACAGAGGTCAAAGATGGCTGGCAGTATCGGCCTCCTCCCCGTGGAGTCACCAGTAGCGAGGAGTATACCCTCTGTAAAAGGTAAAGCAGCCTACACAGGTTACACTGATCAGCCAAAACATTATAACCACAGACACGTGAAGTCAGAATAACGTTGATAATCCGTGTAGAGAGGCACCTCTTCATTGGTGGGAACATTTTTTTCCTTGGAAGTGGATGTGTTCGAAACAAGAAAAATTTGCAAGCTTAAGGATCTGCGTGACTTTGAACTGGGCCATATTGTGATGGTTTCTCATTGGTTGGGCAGTGTAAAGGGAGGCGCTCGGACCGATCAGCAGCTCCAGGCTGACTGTCGGGCGATCATACGGTCGGCCAGAAATCTTTGCTGGTCGTCGTCAGGTTTTCGCACAGTTGAGGCAGAGCCACAAGTCGATTTCACGAGGTCAGCGCGTTTTGTCTCACTGTGCCTTTGCGAAGTAGCTACTGTGCATCTGAGGTAACCATGGCGACAGGGCGCGCCAGGTAGAAAATATGTAACTCGTGGTTATGAAGCAGGAAGTGCAGTTTGTGGCTGGTTCTTCTCTGTGCCAAATGGACCGGCCACAAACCTTTAAGGTTTCACACAAACACACAGGGTGGCAAAAATGATCGAGGAAACTCGCCTCGGATCATCCGAATGAATATTTATTTGCAATTTTCAACAGCCAGAACGGGCCGAACAGTGTTAGCGCTGAAGTCATGAGCTTTGACTTTACATTGCAGATGATTTATTCGTACAGTATGAGATGGAATCAAAAGACAACAAATCTAAAATAGTACAGTGTGTGGCCATCTGAAGGAAGACTGGTGAACCGGTGACGGGGTCCTAGTTTCTCAAGGCTCATTCCTGGACATAGGGAGCAAGACTAGCCCATGTTGTCCGGTTCCACTGAGGAGCAATTGTAGCAGAAAAAGCGAAGTAATTGGTCAGACTACACAGAACATCACTGCTGCTTTGGTGGCAAAGGGACTGCCAACACAATATTAGACCGGTTGTTTTGGTAAATCAGTGTTTTCTGCCTGAATATTGAGTCATTCCGCTACACCGGCTCTTCTAAATGTGTGAATGATATCATTTATTTTAGTTCAACACAAATTCATCTTTACCGTAGGTACTTGGAGCAGGGTTTGTGTCGATACGGGGCCCAGTGTACGTCGGCCCACTCACAGGAGGAGCTGATGGAGTGGCAGAAGCGCTATGCGTCACGCCTTATCCGCCTCAAACAGCAGCAGGAGAGTAAACACTTCACCGAGAACTACATGGAGACTCTGATAGAGAAGTGGATGAACTCCCTCTCCCCAGAGAAAGTGGTAAGTGTGTGTTAGCTCAGAAAAGCTCAATGGATGGAAAACAGCCCAAATCCACACACAACGACAAAGGCTGAGTCGCACGCATTTCTTTCTGTGCCTCTGTTTTCAGACACAAACTTACCTGGTTTGCATTTGGCTTTATAATGGATGATTATCAGACTGATGAAACAGCTGAATTTATCATACCGCACTTTAACATCTACACTTCAGCCTGTCTCTATGAGAGAAATCCAAATATCTGTCTTCATTATTGCCATCATGTCGTCCATCTTCATGCACAACAAACATGTTTGCTGGTGCAGGCTGCACAGGACTAGAAGAAACTTACTCTTCAGCAGTTTTTGAGAGACTTCTCTAATGTCAAAGATATAAAAACGTCTACAGTGATGGTTCTCTACCTGCACTGTTTTCTAGCTAAGTGACTACTTGGAAGGGGTGAATGTAGAAACCAGCTCCAGCCTCTCTGTTACCGTCTCCTCCAAAAGGTCCGCCCATTCCTGGACCTTCTCCATGTTGTGCAAGGTGAGATGAATCATTGAATACTGAGCACGTGTAAATATTCGTCTTTGTTCAGTCAGATCACTTATTAGAGATTTAGACATGACCGTATTAGGGCTTCGGTGGTCCTCACCTTCCTCGTATTTGTCCCCTCGACTAGCCGGCCAGGAAGCTTTACCGCATAGCTCTGCTCTATGATGCCCACCGGCCACACTTCTTCATCACTGGTGTGTCAGCTGGGGAGCGGCTGCAAGCCCTGCCCCAAGGCTGCCAAGAATGGACTCCAGGAGAGGAGACAGCAGGTATGTTATAGATCCATATTGGGCGACCAGGGACTGGATTGGGGGAGATCCCTTTCAAGCCGCTGTCAACAGGGATGTGTGGCGTTATCATCCTTCTTTACCTAACAGAACACTCTAACCACACCCCTCAAAAATGTGCCAGACAGAATTTAGCAAAATTTCAGACCGGGTATTAGCCCAGCACCTTTTTATTGGTTTCTTGTATGTGCTCATTCATACATTTTTAACCACACATGATCTTAAGTGATTTTCATGTAGTGTTGCTCTCCCTCCAAGAGTGAGGTCGAGCCGCGTCTCCTTCAATAACCACAGGACATAAACTGAAACCGCACACTGGCTTTGTAGGGGCCTAAAAGGTGTTCATCTTGTAATCACTTTCTTACTTTGCTCATGATGAGCCTTTTGGACACGTTTGAAATTGAGTCATTTGGCTTATGTTTACCTACAATAGAGATTATGGTATGTTTCCTCAAAAACCAACGCACTGAGTGAAACTTCACATGAGCTTGTCGAGGCCCTGAAGGTGTGATCTCATAATGGCTTTCTTCAATTTGCCTCTTCTAAGGTGATTTTGAAGAGGCAAAAGTGATTTTTCATGTCAGATTGCTCACACTGACCTCTAATATGAAGGTTATTGTAGATCCACACCAACACAGATGCTTCTGTAGAAGGCCGTCAGTATCCTCGGGCCCACGCTGTTAAGTTCCTTTCTAATTTTCCGGTTCTACATCATGCGTCTTTTTTGAGTGCCTTGAAGATGTTCATTATTCTCAACAATTTTTGTTGTCACACATAAGCAAAAGTGTCATTGGTAGCAACCAGCCACTTAATGTTGCAACCTGCTTTTCTACTCGGCTTGTGCTCACATCACAACACTTCTGTTTTTTTTGTGCTGTCTCAAGATCCATGTGACTTGATACATGCCACTTAGCTTTGGATAAAGTTTATCTTCTTATGTGTGCCGTGCAGGTCGTATGCAGGCGTACAGTGTAAAATGTAAAAAAAAGTTTACAAGGTTTACAAGTTACATTTTGTCAGAATTCAGGTTCAGTGTGTAAAATTTTGCCGGGGCTGGAGGTGCCGTGGGCCATCCTCTCAGTGGAGTTGAATCCTCCAGCAGTCCCCCACCATCCTCCTTCCCTATGCTGCTGCTGGGAAAGAAGCTGGTGGCTTAGTTGAACCGGACTGCCCGACGATTCTACATCTAAATGTTTCATGACTAATCATGTTTAATGTGGCTTGGTGCCCTTTTGCTTTTTCTTCTCACTAAGCATAATCCTAAATTTGTCAAAACAACTTAAAATGCAAAATCGCTCTCCTCCTGTACAAACATCGCAGCTTCCATACAGAAAACAGGAACCGCTCTGTGGAGAAAAAGAAGGGGCTTCTCTAAACTAACATTAAAAAAATTGTTTTACTCTCAGCTGAAAGCTTAAGAAAGAAATAGTTCTGAATATTCTATTCCGTTTATTCAAAGAGATCTGAAAACCCCCCTTAATCTCACACACTGAACCTTTAAGGATGTATTTTTATTGGCACAATCTTTCATTATTCTACAGCTTTGAATTATGTTTTACATTGGCGGTCAGTTTTGTTGTGAAACCTCTGTCTCTTAATCTTCCTTCATTGTGAATAAATGTAAGTTACTGTATTAAAATAGAGGGTTGCATTTACACATGACTCTGATGTTCTGACAGTGGCGTCTGAGAACGGCCTGGACCACTGTGTCTACAAGGTGACAGTGGGCTTCAGCACAGAGATCTTCGGCACCTTCAGGCAGACCGCTGTTTTTGACTTCGGCTCAGAACCCGTGCTGATGCAGCGGATCATGGTGGACGCCGCCTCCATCGAAGGTATTCTTAAAGCACCAAGGACATCTAGAGGTCCATATAGAATGTAGCTCCAATAGACGGTCTCGGATTGTTTTCTCTTCATGTTTGGATGGATATGTTGTTTTTTTTACATGAATTTCTGTTTTTGTTTTTGAGCGCTAACTTTAATTCATGCATCCAACCCGCCTCATGTTTTGTGTTTTCAGACTTGGGGCATCTGATGGCAGCCAGGCAGCAGCTCTTGTTGACTGCAAAGCGCTGGGACTCGTGTTGTAAAACCATCGTACAATTTACTCCGAATGAAACGATGGCTGAATTGGAGCGTAGTCTTCTTTCCCGCTATCAGATCCCTCTGTCGGCCGACCAGCTCTTCACCCAGTCGGTCCTGGACAAGACTCTGACCAAAGACAACTACCAGGCCCGACTGCATGACCTGCTCTATATAGAGGAGATTGCACAATATAAGGAAGTCAGCAAGTGAGTATTCATTATTCTATTCATGGTTTCATCTGAAAAGAAAACATCAGTCCATACAGAGTTCCAATGAGTTTCTAGAGAGTTTTCCATTCACTTGAATGTGAAAGGGTGTCCCACATGTTGACAGGAACTGTATGTTTGTGCACGTGCATAAAATTAGGGTTTATTATCATGTACACAGTGGAAAAAAACAAAAGTTTACATCCTCCCAGGAAATGTATACTCTGCTTGTCTCCCTTCAAACAAGACAATAATTCAAAAAGGATAGAAAAATACAATATAAAGGCAAAGAAATAAGTTAAAAACCTGAGTTAAAAAATTAAGTTGCTTGTGCTTTGTGCAAATATTGGAACAGTCCTGAACGAGGTTAAGTTGCCCTTTCAAATAAATATCTTTTGCACAGATTGGGTAACAGTGTGTGTGTGTGTGTGTGGTGTTGTTTAGTAGTCTGTTGGCCTGTGGATAGAAGCTGTTTGTCAGCCTTGTTGTCCTCCCCTTCACACTCCTGTAGCGCCTCCCTGAGGGCAGGACTGTGGCGAGATCTTATAATTATATAAAAACACATATGTGTAGGTTGTGGGTCCTCCTGAAAACCTTGCTGGTGCAGATGGCCTGCTGTTCAAGAGGTGAACTGTAAGGAATTTAAAGGTTTTCATCGTAACCTTTGTCTCATCAATGTGTATGATATGGATATGTAGAGGGGCACCGTTTCATCGGCGCAGAGACGCCTGGTTTGATGTAGCCGGTGATGGGCCGAGGTGCCTCACTGAGACGGGTTCCGTGCCGGCACAACTTACGGAAATTGATACGTTCCCATCCCTGAGGAGCAGAGGGCAGCTTTAACATGGCAGGTTTCAAGAGGCTAATGTTGTCAGAGCAGCTAAAGCTAGCTGGAGCTCAGAGCCAGCCACAAGCCCTGAAGTCCCTGAACAAAGCCAACATAGAACATAAAACAGACTGAACAAGGCGTAAAAAGTTATTTTTTCCCTTTGAAATGTCATACAGAGGTGTGCATCCATTTGAACAAGTTAGAACACATACACAATGCCAACAACCTTACTTCCATTTTTATCCTTCAAAATAAGAGCACTTAAAATACACTGCTCATTATGGTTTTAAATCATAAAAGAAAAAAAAACTGAATAGGCCAAAATACTATAAAAATAGGTCCATGGACAAGAATATTGCAATCGGTGCACCTCTCATGATAGGATTTATGATTCAAACAATTTCAATTAAAGGCAGTTGCAAAGTGTATGCTGCTGTTTCAATAAAATAACCAAGGTTATGGGACACTGATATTTGCATAAATATCCTGAGCATTGCTACAAATAAGCTGATGGTCACATTTCTTACTCTTGAGGCCCACCAAACCCTTCTTCTGCTGCTTCTTCTTCTGTCTTCTTCTGTCTTCTGTTCCCTATAGGGGCTGTTTCTATCTTGCACTGTCGTCTGTATCTTCCTATGTCACACCAACCAACTGCATCTCCTCCCTCACCACATCCAGAAACCCCCTCTTTGGTCTTCCCTTTTTTCTCCTGCATGGCATATCCTTCTCCAGAATCCTTCTACCAGTAAATCCACTATCCCTTCTCTTCACCTGTCCAAAACCTCTTAGTCTTGCCTACCAAACCCGCATTCCCACTCATCGAAACAAATTCAGGACTTCATTGTTTCCAATTCTGGTGTTTATTCGCACATGTATAAACACGTACCTATGATGTACCTATGATGCAACAAATAGCATTGCTGCCCCATCAATCTGAAGCCGAGAGAACAAGACGTACTGCTGATGTTTCACTTTACAAGCTGACAACATGGTTCTATAATAGAAGAACCTCTGAAGTATAAGAAAACTACATTTCAAACGTATAAATACAAGTCAAATACCCTAAACTAGACATTTCAACATTAGTCTTCAAAGTCTGAATGAGCTTTTGAATACTTGCCAACTGATAAGCTCAGAGAACATTTTAGTGATTGGTTGGAGCCGCCAACACGACTGGTCTCTTCTCAGTAGCCTGGCTGCAATCAACATGCTCTTAAGAATGCAGTTTGGACAACTGCTCGTTGGGTTTGTCTCACCATATGACAAGTATCAAATAGTAGGCGGTTGTGTTACATATGAGTTACTATAATTGGAGTTTATGTTTTAATTATTTATGATATGGATACTGAGTAATAATTTGTCACAGAACATAACCAGTATTGAGTATTATGAGATGGGAACCCACCACCAGGTGTCAGGCAAGACCTTTGATTCTTTTTTTTTATTGTGCTGTCTGTATGAGAGCAGTTTCTCAAACGACTAACATCCCAGTTCCAAGGACATTTGATAAGATAACTAATATATATATAATGTGTGTGTATATGTGTAGATATATATGTGTATAGATGTATATGTATATATGTGTATATATGTGTCTATGTGTATATATGAATATATATACATATATGTGTATGTAATGTTTTCGGCGCTTTGGCAGCGATTCAGTTCAAGCCTATGAATAAAATGTCTCACCAACAGCCTGTATTTGTCTCCCCTCAGGTTCAACATCAAAGTGAACCTCCAGCTGGTCACCAGCTTTATGCTGACTGGCATTTCTGTTGGAGCCAAGTACGCCCAGAACGGACAACTATTTGCACGCTTCAAACTCACTGAGACACTTTCTGAGGTAACTGGATTGGTTGCATTGGCATTTTTATTAGACTTGCGTCACTGGTTTTACCATTTCACTTTGTGACTCTTCTACTGAGTCTATGTTTCGCTGGTACTTAATGGATCATCTGCCTGAACCATTTTTTCTTACCTTAGGACACACTGGCCGGACGGCTAGTGATGACCAAGGTAAACTCAGTCTTGTTGCTGCCATTGGGCCGCGATGGGATCATCTGCCATCCGCCCCCGGGGGTTAAAGAGCGAGTGTACGAGGCCGTGATTGAGGAAAAGACGAAGGATTACATCTTCTTACGGATCTGCAAGGACTGCTGTGAGGAGCTGTGGCTACAACCTGACAAAGAGCTACAGGTACTGGCTAACGGAGGGATGAGTCAGCACTCCTCTGTCTCCTTATGCTCTCACCACCAGATATTAAACTCAGGGGGGACGATGCATCAAAAACCCAAGATAACTACATTACACTGTCCGAAAAGATGGAAACCTAAATCTGAGACTACTAAACACTATCTGAATAAATTAGAAAAATCAGAAACCTTGGATCTAACCTCAGTACGGGCCAGATGTTGCATCGTCAGAGTGAGGACCGTCACATGTCAAGGCTGTAATGGTTCTGCGGCAGCCCGCTGGACTCATCTTCAAACACGGACCAGGAGTCTAATGTGTAGCGTCATATTTGTTAGAGGAACATTGGATAGAAGAAGACAACCTTTCCTGGAAAACTTGTCCGTATGAACACTGAGGACTCTCCTTTGACTTGATGTTCTACTTCTGAGAAAAACTCCCTTCATTGAATGACTCACCCTTTGTCAGCCTTGGGTCGATACCCTCCCACATCTCAGCCCGACTGTCTGTGTAATCAAAACAACCCTCATCTAATCATTGTGGGAGCACAAACCTATTTGTCTCCGTACATTCAGCCTGCCAGCACACCAGCCACAGTTTTATTTCCCTTCCCCTCATTATGTGTCCTCAGTGTTCTTACTTTATTCCTCCCAACCTTAAAGTTTCCTTCTCTCCTTGCTGCTCCGGCGTCCTGTCTCTTGTATTTGTTGTTTATCTCACCCTCTAGCCTCGTATTTCCTTCACACCTTATTCAGTACTGTGCTCGAGCTCTCGTATTTTTTCTCTCCCCTCCGTATTTTCTCACCTTTAACACGATCTTAAAACGTTGCATGTTTTTGCCCCGCCTCTTCCTAGAAACCTGCTTCCATCATTACGGCGATAACCTCCAGGAACAAAAGGTTTATCACATAAAACTGCTTTCAGACAAGAGAACATGTCAAAATCAGAGGAGGTCAGCAGAAATCTAATTGAAATAGATCAGTCTGGGAGGGGTTATGAAGTTAATTCAAAGGTTCTGGGACGCCACAGACACACAGTGAGACACATCGTCTTCAAATGTAGAAGACTTGGAACAATAGTGGACCTTCCCAGAACTGCCCGTTGTTCCCCTAAGATCACGGTTAGGGCTCAGTCAGGAATTCAAATAACATCCAAAGACAACATCCAAGGCGCTGCCGGACTTTGACTTCAATAAAGGTCAGAGTTCATGGCTCGACTATTCAAAACACGCTGGTCAAAAATGACATCCTTGCGAGAGCGGTGCAAATTCTAAAGGAGAACTCGAACCTTGAAGACCAAGTGAAGGTCAAGTTTAACTGGATCGTGGGACAATGATCCCAAGTAGAAGAGTTGGTCCGCCTCTGATTGACTCAAAGGTAATAACATTAAAGTTTATAAATGCCCCACTCAAAGTCTGCTTTTGGACTCGACTGAGTGCTGTGGTTGGACCGGATATGAGCCGTTCATGTTCAGAAATCCTCCTGTGTTGCACTAAAGCAGTTCTGCAAAAGAAACGTGGGTCAGAACTCCCCCACAGTCAGAGACTGATGTCCAGGTATTCAAAGTCTTGGGTTGCTGCCACAACTACCTACTGATATCAGGAGGACCAAAACTTTCTCACACTGGTGATTTAAACACAACCCTTTGCCTTATTAGACAAGCTTATCTGACATTTTGTGTTTACATTGATCGACTTTATTTCTATATAAAACAATCCTTATCCTAAGGTCCGTCTCAGTCTAGTGTTTTTATTTTTGCTTGTTGGCATGGAAAAGTGATTGTTGAGGCGAGCCTGGATGACGGGTGTCTTGTGTAGAACATTTATTGCAAACTGTCTGTACTTGCTCCAACACACTGGACATTCACGCCTCTGATAAGAAGTGATGTCTGGTTACACAACCAACCCTTTCTGGTTCATACAGAAACCTCATTTTTCTGAGGGTGAGTCTGAGTTGTCGTGATGGTCTTAGAGTAATCCCCTCTTTCATTCTGGATGGTTTTGTTGATGGTGTTTTTATTTCAGTGATATTAACACAGGCACAAATAATCCTATTTTTCTAAATGATATTGTTTCTTTGTATGCAAGTCCTCTAAAAATGCCCGAAGAACACAAAAGCCTTAATGGCATCTATCAGATCCTGATCGTCATGCATGCACCTGTCCATATTCTCATCTTGGTCTGTTTAGAAAAGGTTCTACTGATTACTAATAAACGACTAAACCTGTAATTAAGCTTCCTTTGTTGTCTCTGTCTCAGGTGGAGCTCCAGTTCCAGCTGAACAGACTTCCACTCTGTGAGATGCACTACGCCCTGGATCGTATCAAAGATAACGCTGTCCTTTTCCCTGAGGTCAGCTTTGTCCCCACCATCCCCTGGAGCCCCAACAGGTCTGTGTTCCGTAGGTAAATAGAAAATGGTAACTGGTAAATGGACTCTACTTATGTTTCTAGTCTGTTCGACCACTCAAAGCACATTACACTGTGAGCCATCCTTCACGCAAACATTCACACAAACATTCACGCAAACATTCACGAGGTGATGATAGAGGCGTCCACGCAAGGCGCCGCCTGCTCATCAGGAGCTGTAAACATTCACACCATCATTCATTCACAAATGGAACAGCCATTTGGGGCAAGTTGGGGTTCAGTATTTTACTCAAGGACACTTTGACATGTGGGGGGGCTGCAAGGGCTCGGGATCGGACCGCAAACCTTCTGATAAGTGGACGACTGCTCTACGAACTGAGCCCTGTCGGGTCGGGTCAGCTAGGGAGTTTTTGTGTCGCATTCAGTGCATTACGGCAGGGCAACTGTCTAAGATGAGAAATTGCCCATTTTTTAAAACTCAGAATTGAGATCACAATTCTCTCCACCAACAACCCTTCAGTTTTTATCATATTGTGTTTTTTCTTCCTGACTGGAGAAATTAAGAAGCGCGGTGACTGACGGCGTTTAACCCACATAGGTGTCTGCCGGCACCAGCAGGCTGACCTCCACAGCTCTGCTCGGCAGTAGAACGCGGATCGGACAGCACTTTTCTGTCCCAGCCTGACCAAATCCAGGAGACTTCCGCTCGTCTGCTCACCCTCATTACTCACGTCAGCGGCGAAAATTACTTTAAAACTGCTTAGTTAGACTCTTACCCATCACGAGCTACAAAGTTAGACTCTACATTAACAACGAAACCCAAATCCTTCCCAACAGTTAGTTTCCCCGCATGGTTTTTGATCGCTTTAAACTTTCCCGAAGACCGGTTTTGCTTGACATCCTCCGTGGTTTAAGCTTGGCTGCTCCATGAGGGTTTACCTCCTGAAATGAAGCACATAGCCTCTGATGCGTTCACGGGCTGACCGCGCGGTGACATGAAAAACACCCGATGAATGATAGAGACCGACTCAGAGACAGACAGGAGATCCATCATTTTTGGATTCACTGTTATATGGTATTTTGAAAGCATGGTTTCAAATTGGCTATTTTGACCAAACTAAACTGAGGCACCCGACCTGAACCTGAATATAATTTCAAAATATTTGGCGGTTCCGACTTGGGCAGGACCGACCCAGCATGTCTATTAATATATTGCACTTTGCGCTGCGACATTACATGCACAGAAATGTCGAAAATACATCATGCGTTTAATATTTAGAACATGTTTTAATCATTTTTTATAATGGATTTGTCCAAAAATAACGGCACTTGTGATTTCTATGCGTTGTAGTTAAATGTAAAATAGGAAAAATTGAATATTCTTGAATTGAACTTACTGGATAACTAGTAACTTTCATTTAACTCGACTGGATTGCTTAAATTAGCGGAAACAGTGAGGATGGCCTTCTGCGGTCAAAAGAGGAGCTTTTTATGATCAAGAAAAATAATGGACAATTGTTTACAGAAATGAACTTAGTCGGTGAGCTTATAGGTAAAAGACGAGTGAGTTGAGAATCTACTCAACAATAACAGAAGACATGTTTGCTTTGGCGTTTTAATCCTGAGCGGCCAGCTGCAGTCGAATTCCTCAGCGTGCAACAACACAACGTCGCACCCTCTCAATGCTTTTGTCTGGCGCTCTCCGTATGTCCTCTCAGCGCTCGCTCGGCGACGGCGGTGTTTAAGAGGGCAGGCAACAAACAAGCTTGTTACGTGATTGGAGACTAAACAGCCAAGCGGGTCACTCTGTCCAAGTCTGATTGGCTGGTTTTGTAACACTGTGCCAAGTTGAGCGAGCGCTGAAGCCCTTTGGAGCGAGAGTAGAGAGGACATACAAACACGCAGAGAGAGTGTGCAGGTGTGCACCAACGCACAGAAGTGACCGAGAGAACAGATGACGGAAATCGAGAAAGAAACGTTATTGCGAGCTCAGAAGTTACATCTGAACGCTTGAAATACAAAAAGATTTTGGCAGAAATATAACGCCGTAGTTTCCGATCAGTTATTGGCTTAAATACGTCCTGTGCAGCTGACATGAGACGTGGGAAAATTATTCTGGTCTTATTGTTGTCCTGGCTTGTCGTTTTGTTATTTTTGGTCCAATGCATTCTTAAGACTTCCAAATTAATTATTACTTTTTAATTTATAAATGATCCTATAAGCATCTATGACTATAAATCTTTAAATTCATCAGATTTTGTGTCAACTTCAAACTCTATTTTCGGCCATACTCTATATTCTCTCTGTCTCTCTCTCTGTCTCGCTCTCTCTCTCTCTGTCTCTCTCTGTCTCTCTCTCTCTGTCTCTCTCTCTCTGTCTCTCTCTCTCTGTCTCTCTGTCTCTCTCTCTCTGTCTCTCTCTCTCTCTGTCTCTATCTCTGTCTCTCTCTCTGTCTCTCTCTCACTCTGTCTCTATCTCTGTCTCTCTCTCTGTCTCTCTCTCACTCTGTCTCTCTCTCTCTCTCTCTCTCTCTCTCGTGTCAACGTCACCATGTTTAGTCCTTTACCTGTTTTTGTGCCTTTACTCAACATTAAGGCGACTTAATACATTCGACTCATGTCTGTAAAGTTTTCCAAACTTTCACACCTAAATACCGTTAATACATCTCCTCCAATTCTGTACCTTGATCGAAAGCGAGTCTTAACAATTCTTCTGACAACTTCCCCGTCGCTGTTCCGCCCTCAGGCAGTGGGATGAGCAGCTGGACCCTCGTCTCAATGCCAAGCAGAAAGAGGCCATCCTGGCCATCACCACGCCCGTCACCGTTTCCCTGCCTCCAATCCTCATCATCGGTCCCTACGGCACTGGCAAGACCTTCACCCTGGCACAGGCTGTCAAGCACATCCTCCGCCAGGACCACAGCAGGTCAGTTTGCCTCTTCTAGTGTTTTGGGCGCTAGCGTGAAATGTGGCTCTCCTTTGTAGTCCATCACCTTCCTTCCTAGCCACAAACCTCCCTTTGCTTTAATTCCCTCTCATTCTTATTTTGTTTGTCAGAGCAATAGTTACTCCTTGTTGCCACAGCAACCCATGTTAGCATTGCTAATTTGCTATCCCATTTGCTGTCTGAGATGAGTCTGACCTTTGCTCTCTGACCCTTTATTCGTGGTTAATGGGAGTAGCTGCTGAATCCGGTGCTGCCACTAGGTGTAGCTCTCGACTCAGCAGCTACTCCGGTTAAACACGGAAACTGGGTATTGACTCATATGAAACGGGCCCAGTCAGCATGTACAAAGTTATCGTCCGTCAGGGAAGCCTCTGATAGCAAGGGAGTTGAAGGGTGTCACAGAGGTGGCTGTGGGTGCTGAGCCACGCAACGGTTCTGTCTTCAGGGGATGTGGCAGCTTTGGAGTGACATCAGAAGTTTAAGGAAACGCATGGCTACGGATTGTTAATCTATTCTACGTACATCTGTGTGTTTGTGCTGCGTGGGTGATAATACTCAGGAGAGTGTATTTGTACTCACTTGTGTGTTGAAGAATTAGTTTCATTATTGCCCTATGTTTCAAAAGTGACTGGTTATTGAGCTGAAATGGATTTTCATGAAAGCATAGTCTGACTAATGGAGTTCTGTCACTTCAGTGGGCTGTGTAACAATAAACATGACAAGACTTACAGTACCTACAATGTCATCCTACATTGTATAATTCTACACTTTCTTGTACCAAAGGCACACGCGTGGATTTCTAATCTTTAATAAATATTAAAGTGATACCTTTCATGGTGTCCCGAGAACAAAGCTGTTTTGATAATGATGATGTCGGCGTTAGGTAAAAAAAACAGTCTTTTTGAAAAAGGATGTAGCAACGTAATATTCCTTCCTCATTTCTTTGAAGACATTTAATATTCTATCTTTATGATGAATTATAGATATTTTAAAAAGGCAGACCAGGGGAAACGCCCCCTCTGGACTAGAGTAAGACTCTGAATACATGGTGGTCCGTTAAATCCAATATGTGTTATTTTGTATGTGTAATGTGATCTCTGATCAGTGTTCAAAATGGTTAGCTGTAAACACAAGTTCTGCTTATCTTAAAATATTAATTTGTGTCCGAAAATGCTTTTCTGCCCTCTGCCGGTGTAATTTCTTTGATTGTTGTAAATGTACTTGGGTAGGAATAAATGTGTTCATTACTCATTTATAGTTAATATTTTGTATTTATGTATTTATTAGTTTAAAGCATGTTAAGTAACAAAGCATTTTTCAGAATCTTTTAATCATTCAAATTAGAGATTAAGATTTGATTTTGATTGATTTTAGCACAAATTTCAGTTCCATTTGTTATTACAAAAACCATCAAATCCCTGAAAAATGCCAATCTGTACCTCAGTCTTAAGGGCCAGTTAAATTCTCAGTTTACCCAAAATAACAGCAAAATCGGACCACTGGTTGCTCCTTGTGACGACTGACTTGAGAAACCGATCAGTACAAAGATCTGTGGGTCTTGCTTTGAGTTTAACACAGCTGGACTCTTCCTCCACAGGGTCCTGATCTGCACTCACTCCAACAGTGCGGCTGACCTCTACATTAAGGACTACCTTCATCCTTATGTTGATGCAGGCAATCCACACGCCAGACCTCTCAGGTACCAAACACACTTATTCCATACAGCCATCTGCCATAACCTGAACACCACCGGCTCACTATCCCATAAAACCCCCTTTTCCCGTTACTAGAAGTGCACCGATTGCAATTTTCTTCGCCGATCACCGATTTTTATAGAGTCCGACCGGCCGACGGCGATTTTTGCCGATTTAGATTTTTTTCTCTTTGCAGTTTAAAAATCATAACGAGTAATGTATTTTAAGTGCTCTTATTTTGAAAGATTAGTGTGGAAGTGATAAGGCTGGGATCAGGGACTTCAGGTCTCGTTGCTAGGTCTGACCTCCAACTAGCTTCAGCTGCTCTGCTAACATTAGCTTAACTTTCTATGTTCATCGGGGTGATTAAATTTGAAGTATGTGATTAAGTTCTTTATGCAAACATTTTCGGGGTTGAAGAGATCCTTGTTTTGTCCAAAGGTGTTAAAAAATTGCGAGTTTTGTGTTTTCTGGTTTACTTGTGGGATGTTTGGAGCCGTGGTCGCTCATGCTCGGTGTGCGTGTACGCCGCATGAGTGCAACTTTAAGTGAGGCTGCTCGGCCGATTTCATCAAACTAGGTCTCCCGGCGCCGATCCATCAGTGCATCTCAGGCCCAATGTTTATTTACAATTTGTGCTTGATTAAAGCAATGGAAAGTTATTTTAGTAAAAATCCCAAACGGGTAAGGGAAGTAGAGGAACCGACAGCAGGCTGGACATGTTACACACAGTGAATTCATCTCATTCACATGGCGGCTTTCTTCGCCCAGAAACGATCTAGAGGGTGACAAACATCAGCCACAAAGAGCCGGGTGTGTCTCTTCTGACGGTTCGTTGTTTTTGTTTCTCTTCTCTCCAGGGTATACTTCAGGAATCGCTGGGTGAAGACCGTTCACCCCGTGGTCCAGCAGTACTGTCTCATCTCCAGCACACAGGTCACTTTCCAGATGCCCACAAGGGAGGACATCCTCAGGCACCGTGTGGTGGTGGTCACCCTCAGCACCTCCCAATACCTCTGCCAACTCGATTTGGAGCCTGGTAGGTCATCAAGTTCCCCCAGAAGTTAATATTCAGTTATTATCCTCTCACTCTCGTACCAAAGGAAAGCAGCGCAACGTTTCCTGGTTGCCGTTTTTATGGAAACTGACACTTTTTAAGATGAGATTGAACTTTATTGATCCTGAAGGAAATTGAATCTTCCAGATAATTTACAGTTATTACAGGAAGTGAAAATACAGGAAGTGGGTAAAAGCAAAGTAGAGTACAAACACAACAAAAGTGGAAATGTGAAAATAACCTATAATAGATGTAAATGCAAACCAGTGCCTAGAAATAACCACATGATGACGAGCGTACTTTTGCACATGATGATACTACTTGATTAATGAAGTAAAAAAGTTCAGCCTTCTCTTGACAATGTTGTGAAAACAGTTCTTATACACACACATCTTGAAGAATAATTTAAAATGTTTTAGTAGGCATCACAAGCCAGTGGAGTCAAAGGTGACTGTCCAACATTGTATCTGTCGTCGTTCTAAAACGTAAGAGACAGCCATGTGGTCAGTTTTCGCAGGAATGAGTTTTGCCTGTTTACATGGCGACTTTAACAGTGGCTTTTTCAGAAGATTGCGTTCTGGAACCCTTTTGCAAGTTTGAGTCTTCAGGCCCCCAAAACGTTTTCGTAGTGAAAGAAATATGAGCGAATGATCATTGATCAATTCAATGTCATATTATCTTTGAACTGTTCTTCAACTTAGATGAAAATGTTTTAGTGTTAATTACTCAAACTGTTGACAGATAGTCCTTCTCAAGATAAAGAAAACTTATCTGTAAAATGGCATCAATGACCTCATGGAAGGTGACCCATGGACAACATACTCTAATCCCCTGATATGGTTATGGTTCGATGGATGGACTTTGAGTTTTCAGGCCCCCGAAACGTTATCATAGTGTGACTAAAGGTCAAACTGAAGTGACATCACTGAATGGATTGGAAGCTGCAAATGGGAAGCAGGTTCTCATTGGAGAGGGTTGGGTCATTTAGAAAACTACTAAGTCTTTATCATTGCATGGCTGTTCAGCAACTACACACTTGGTGCAGAACGACGTGTTTCAGTTCCATTAGCTTTCATCAGGGTGTCAGAGACACCTGGGTTTTCAGACACCCTGATGAAGCTGCTGAACGAGGTTCACGACTGCAGCTTGCACTTCAGTCAAACCTGTGTTGTTTCCTGAACTGAAGTTCTCTCCACACACTGTGTAACAGATCACATTCAAAAGAAGCTTAAAAAATGACCTATGGGTTGTAAGAATTAGGTTTTTGCTTTGGACATGCTGCAAAAAACAGATCTTAAATACAGCTTTGTAATGGGTTAGTCACCTGATCAAAGATCAGGATTTTCTAAGTCTCCTTTCTTCTGTGAAGACTGTGAAAGGGCCGATGTGAGAAACGGCGTGCGAGGTGAGGGAGCTATTATTTATTATTGAAAAGTCTTCTCCAAAATCCCTTTGGAAATGCTGTGCCTCTGATTTCCCCCACCTCTGCTTATCATCCCTCTCTCCCTCTTTATTTTACCACATTTGTTTCCCAATTCCATCAGCATTAAAAGCCCAGTTACGGATAGAGACATAATTGGCCCGCTGGTGTATAGATGTTCTTGAGGCGGGCAGCTGCCGTTAAGTAAAAGATGAAGCTTCATACATGCCGATCTTTGTTCTTTGCGTTCATAAAGATCACCTCAGCCTCCGTCTTGCCTCCTTCCTTTTTCTCTACTTCCCTGCTTGGAGAAATACTCCCGCCTGTAACGAACCACGTACGTCATGTGTGCATTATTTGGTCGTTTCACATTGACGTGAGTCGAAATGAGCGAGTCGTCTGGCTGCAGTGGGGCTCCTGTTAGCTGCTCTTCATAGGATGAGTCGACAGAAGGGCCTGGCCTCAATAATTCATAATGTGGTATGAGGGGCCAGCTCATCCACACCACCGCCAGTCCCTTCGGCTGCATTGCTGATGATGTAACGCTCCATGCAGCGATGATGGAAGTGAGTTCCACCATCTTACTGCTCTCCGTGAATCACGGCGTGAATGTTCATTCATCCTGCGTGTCGGCTCCGCAGGAATTATTCCGGTGCATGATCCTAAATACATCATTCTGGCATTACTCGTTTGCATCACTTTATGCACATTACACACCGTCTTTTGGAAATTGACTTGCGCTCTTGTCATGCAAGAGGGACATTAGACATTTGTTCAAGTGACTGTTTTTTTCTTTTTCCATTTTGAGGGTCCCTAGGCGTATTTGTTACATTCTCTACCCCACCTTATATATCTGTACGTACCATCCTGTGAACGCTTGTGGTGCTGGAGCCTCGCACTGCTAAGCGCTGTTTGAGCTCTTTACATCAGGTACGGGCTACTGCTATTTGTCTAAATAACATCCATTAAGTCCAATACCCAAATGTATCCTACGCAGTATTTTGTCAGATGATTTCATCAAGCCTGTATGAAACCGGCCACATTTCACCAAACATGGACGTGAGTGGATGATTTTAGTCTCGTGTGAATCATCCTCTCAGGGGTTCGGTCGATGGAACTCATTTTAACGGTTTCCTCTGCTGTCTGCCTCTTTGAGTTCTGGCGGCTGCGCTGGATAGAATGTAAAAGTGTTTTGAACCGTGTGTTTGGAGTATCGACGGTCAATGTGTCCTGCAGTTCCCATTAATTGTTGCAGCTTGCAGGTTCTGAACTTTATTATGCTGACCCCCAGTTTACATTCTGTTTACATTACATTATCAAAAATGTAATCTTTACCTGAGTCCTTCAGATGACTTGATTAATCGTAGAAAAGTCGTTAGCGGCAGCCCTGTTCCCCATTAAACCTGGTTGGGTTGTATCACTGCTCGTTGTACTGAACATGTATGTATTTAAAGTGAACTGTTTGTTGCGTCTGTCTCGGCAGGGTTGTTCACTCATATCCTACTGGATGAAGCGGCCCAAGCCATGGAGTGTGAAACCATCATGCCTTTTGCTCTGGCTAGCAAGAGCACCCGTGTTGTGCTGGCTGGAGACCACATGCAGGTAAGTACTTTAAAAGACTTTATGTACACACAGTTCTGTAAAATGTACTGGTTCCTCACCAGACTCCTTCGGATTTTATCTTTATTTGATATGAAAGTGCTTTAGTTATTCCTAAAAAAAATTTTTTTAACAGAAAATGCATTTTAAACTTCAACGGTTTTAAATTGTGTTTTTATTAAGTGTAGCATGAAGGTAATCCAACATCACCACCATCTGGGGATAACGGCTAGTTATGCCACCTTTAGCAGCAATAATTGTTACCAAACCAACAACTTCTTGGGTTCATCGTCTCGCTGCTCCACCCAGTTGCACTGGAGCCCCAACTCACAGACTGATGATCTGACATTCTACTTTAGAATATTCTGTAGAATGTCAGCTGTCCGCTGTTTGTATGTATCTGTGCTGTCATTTATGGTTTTTAAACGTAAGGACAAAAGATGCTGCGGCGGAAAAAACCCAAAAATGCTCGAGACAACAAACTTCATCAGGCACTTCAAAATGAATCCCCCTGAGGAATATAGCATGTTCCATGAAGCTAACGTTAGCAGAGCGGCTAAAGCTTGTGATAGTGCAGGGTTGGCCCTGAGCCCGGAAGTCTTTGAAATAAGCCAACATAAGCCATAAAACATATATAGCGAGGTCTTCTTGAGTGAGACCCTGAAACCTCAGCTCGCTGGGTGCTTCACAGGCTCCGCCCACTGTTCACTCAAGGATGGGTCAAATGTAGAAATAAATTTCACCACGTTGCGTTTATGTATGTACCGATAAATGTACGTGATAAACAAACTGAAGATTATTATTAAGAAACACACCGCAAAGAGGACAGAGGATATATAAACTTCAACATATCAGAATACATACGCAGTAACGACCAGCCTTACTTCCACTGTTATCCTTCAAAATAAAATCACTTAAAATACATTCCCCATTATGGTTTTAAAACTTTAAAGGAAAAAAACAAAACAATCGGAAACGGCCAAGAAATTAACAATTGGTGCACCTTAAATTTTCTCCATGAGTCCACTGTTCAAAGACACCGAACATTAAGCTGAGAGAGGGCGCAAATCCTTGGATGTTTTATAACTCACACTCACTCACTCACCCACTCACCCACTCACGTTGGAGAGCCAAATGAAAGTCAATGAAGGTGTTGTCCTCTACTGATTGTTTACTTTTGGATTTACTCTGTGGCACCTTCAAAGTAAAGGTGTGATTCTGTCTTAGGGAAAAAATATCACTACCTGTGCAGTTTTGAAATATTTTAATTTGTGTCAAAAGACATTGCGAGGCATGCATCTGAAAATGATTCCCCCCCCCCCCCCCAGAAAAAGTCGCCCTAGGATGTTGTGCTTTCACTTCTGTCTGTGGGTTTGAGTTGGGTAAAAGAACAACGGGATTCTCTCATGGGGTGACACAGCGACATTGAGAAGAGGTGATTACATTTCTGGATATAGATTAAAGCTCAGATCCACTTTTGCTCTCTCGGATCCCCCGACTAATTCTGAAGGAGTGAATAAGGTCCCTGGCATCCTACCAAATGGAATGCCTTTGCCAAAAGATGGTTCAGGAGACAAAGGAAGTAGTGGACTGAAGTGAGACTTAACTGGCAACTTAAAGTCCCCTTTTGTGAATCCCTGCTAGTATTTTCACATTATCTGAATAGTCGTTAAAGGTTATGAGAAATTTACTCAAACGGTTTATAAAACTGTTTGTGCACATTCTATTCACTGTTTACATTACACTCTACTTTCTAATGGATCAGCCACATAATTATGTCTTCTCTGCCCCCTAATTCAAACGGGAAACGGGGTCGGTGCAGAGCGACTCGTGACTACTCCTCTGTAGAAATGAGTGGGATGATTAACGGCTCTTTATCCGAGAGGAAGATGGATGAAAAGCACAACAGTGTTTCCCAGAATTAACGCATACACACAACAAATTTGCACCAGCAGACATGTTTCCAAAGGAAATGTAATAGATGCGGTCCCTGATGCAGAGTTGAGCGCTGACTAAAAACCACGTGTGGCGCATGGTCCGACACAAGTAGAAATTCACAGTTAAACAGTGAAACAGACCATGTCAGATGTTTAAACCTCCTGTGTCCTGGTTTGAAACTTCACCTCTGCCTCTATTCTCTCTTTCTTGATTTGCAGCTTAGTCCATTTGTGTACAGTGAGTTTGCGCGGGAGCGTAACCTCCACGTGTCGCTGTTGGACCGACTGTATGAGCACTACCCCCCCGAATACCCGTGTCGCATCCTCCTGTGCGAGAACTACCGCTCCCACGAAGCTATCATCAAGTAGGTGTGAGCCCTCAACGCCGCCTTGTGTCCAGTCTGTGGCAGGAGAGGCTAAAAGGTGGAGGAAAGATGTGATGAGAGGAGGCCAGGGTTTAAGTGAATGGTCAGGAGAAAAGGGACTGACGGACATCAAAGCCATGTTTGGGCTGATGATGAAGTCAAACTACACAAAGGGCTAACTGGGTTGAGGTGTAATCCTGCAGATACCAATGAGGAGGTTAAGAAAAACACCTTCAGCCGCCAGAGTGTAAACGGCCTTATATTGTCAGGCAGGCAGGCAGACAGACAGACAGACATCAGTCTACATAGGAACAAGAACTAAAACTGTTTTGACTGGAGAGGCACTTAAAGTGATCAGGCTTTCATGTTTTCATTTGACTCAGTACATTTTCTCCGTAGACTTCTTAGAAATCTTTTGACAGGTCTTTCATTGCAAACCTGGTCATTAAACTTTCCTTAAACAGATAAAGCACAAAGAGGTGTGAATATATGATATGTGCCCCTTTCCCCCCGTCTGATCTTCTCTCACGCTTCCTGCAGCTACACATCAGAATTGTTTTACGATGGGAAGTTGATGGCCAGTGGAAAGCAGCCGTCCCACAAGGACTTCTACCCGCTGACCTTCTTCACAGCCAGAGGAGAAGATGTGCAGGAGAAGAACAGCACAGCCTACTACAACAACGCTGAGGTGTGTGTGTGTGTGTGTCTGTCTGTGTGTTGTGTCTGTCTGTGTGTGTGTGTGTGCGTGTGTGTGTGTGTGTGTTCATATTAATATTTTTGTAATATTTTCAATATATTAAAGTTTACTTAACGATGACACAAATGATAGCAGAGAGATCTGCCTTTAATGTGGAATCAATGCTTTGTGATTTTTTTATTGTTATGTGATCTGTTTATCATGGTATTGGAATTGTTGTTTTTTATGCACTTATAGAGACACTTTGGGTACTAATGAAAAATGCTCTAAAATGAAAACGTATTATTATTATTATTGTTAGTATTATAATTAAGGCCATCGCACCAATCTAAGTTGTGACCTCACAGTCTTAATGATCTCAATTATTATCAGTGAAGATGAAATCCATGATCTAAATTAGCAGGTCAGTCCAGAGTTACAGTTGACTTCCATGATGCCTGATTTCCTGACGGACCGGTCCATTGATTGGTTCCGTTGTTGACGGACTCACCCCGACATGATTTAGCCGATGAGTCTCAATGTCTCCAGCTTCAAGTGGAAGTCAACATGTCCGTCACAGAAAGAAGCCCCTTGGCAACGCAAGCGGGAACTAAATCGTGGCTCATGCGACTAGTCCGCAGCAGCAATTAAAAATATCCACTGCTCTTAACAACTAACAGCTGGTCTGAATTAGTGGACCAAATAGATTATTTTTTAATCTTGCAATCCGTGACTACCTGGACGGAAAGTGTCTTTTAGTTCCCGACATCCTGCCGTCTTTTCCAGCGGACGTTTGTTTGTTTTGTTTCGAGCCTTGCTTTCACCTCATCATCTCACATTGCTCTCCCACGTTCTCAGGTATTTGAGATCGTGGAGCGGGTGGAGGAGTTGCGCAAGAAGTGGCCAGTGGCGTGGGGCAAGCTGGATGAAGGCAGCATCGGGGTGGTGTCGCCGTACGCCGACCAGGTGTTCCGCATTCGTGCCGAGCTTCGGAAGAAGAGGATGCATGAGGTCAGCGTAGAGAGGGTGCTCAACGTCCAAGGTGAGAAGAAGAGTTTGTAAACATGTTTATCTTCTTTATCAACAATCAGAAAATGTATTAGAGGCTCAAACACTGAAAGGAGAGCGATCAACCCGTATAGTAAATATGTAAGTTCTAAACTGTACCCTAGTAGCTCTTGTCCTCCACCCAATATGTGCTGTCCACATCTCTTCAACAGCATCAGGACAGAAGTCAGATTTCTCTTACTCACATTTACGCCTCCTCAGTAGATGTTTCTAGCAGCTGCAGCTGCGGCTTGTTTTTCTCTTGATGACGGCCTCCACAGGAAGCTGTTCTCCATTCCAGAGCTTCTGCTGTTGGCAAACAGAAATATAACTTTATACAACAGAAGCGATCCCAGACATTCTGGAACAAACAACCTCATGCTGCTCGCCTCCGATGCTCATTGTTCACCTGGAATTACAAATGACAAAGATGTGGAAGGCTGTTTTATCTTTTAAAAAAAGAAGGCAAGGATAACAATTTTAATTTCTCCTCGGTTACAACGTGTGACTGAGACTACAGATAGATTCTTCTTGTTCTTTCTGTCTGCAGTCTACAAGACTTTTTCAGTATAAACCTGATAGATGTGGAACTACTTTTTATTCTGGGTATGTAGTTTAGCTCAGGCTCGACTTCCAATAATCCTTTAGGTTTAACAGTTTAAGAAAACACATGAAAATGGTTTAAGTTTTCCCCCTCCTCCTTCTTCTCGTTCTTTCTGTTCTTCTTGTTGTTGTTCCTCATTCTTCTTCTTGTTCTACTTGTTGTTGTTCTTCTTCTACTTCATCCTCCTCCTCCGATTGTTCCCTTTCGGCGTCACCACAGCGGATCATCCTTTCCTGTTCCACATTTTGATGTGGGCACACTTTTTACGCCAGATACCCCTGTAGCCACCCTCCGGTGGCGGTGTCCTTCGAGGACACAGATTTCTGAGCCCTGAGTTAAAATGGTTTAAGTTTCCACTGATGTCAAACATCCTAGAAGTTAAAAGAGATATTTTAGTTTTTACTCATTCTGTGTCTGGTTGTTAGAAGCAACTCTTAGCTTCACAGTGTGTTTTTTTTTAAAGTGACAGAGAAAAAAGCTGGTCTGTAATCCTGCTGATGGGTTCTCAGAAACTTAAAAGTCGTTGTTTATGCAGGCAAACAGTTCCGGGTGCTGTTCCTCAGCACGGTGCGAACGCGGCACACCTGCAAGCACAAGCAGACGGCCATCAAACGTAAAGAGCAGCTTATCGAGGATTCCACGGAAGACCTCGATTACGGATTCCTCTCCAACTACAAGCTACTCAACACGGCCATCACCAGAGCCCAGTCCCTGGTTGCAGTCGTGGGAGACCCCATAGCACTGTGCTCTGTTGGGCGATGCAGGTAAAAGAGGCAATTTTGACTTGCGAAATTCCAGCCACCAGTCCAAAGTGAGCCGAACGTGTGACCGGCGCTGTTGTTATAGTTCAGTTACATTGATTGAATATTCTTTAAACGGGATCACTCAATCGGATCTTCACACTGAAACACCGCCGTTACTGGTCAAACGTCACGCCTTTACTCTCCAACACCTCAGTCTTATTCTCCACTCTCTAGTTTGCCTGCATTCATTGTAGTGACATCTCCAACGTGAGAAGACCGAGGAGAATCTGAATCACCTCTTAACTTGTTTTTGCCACTTTGCAGGAAATTCTGGGAGCACTTCATCTCCATCTGCCACGAGAACTCAAGCCTCCATGGCATCACCTTTGAGCAGATCAAGTCTCAGCTGGAGGCCCTGGAGCTCAAGAAGACCTACGTCCTGAACCCACTGGCTCCAGAGTTCATCCCCCGCGCTCTCAGGTCCATGCAAGGGCATCACTCTTCGCACGCGCTCCATCTCCACCATCATCCTCACTCTCAGCACGCGCAGCCCATCTCCAACAAGGGTCCCCAGCAGCAGCAGCAGCAGCAGCAGCAGCAACAACAACAACAACTGCAGCAGCAGCAGTCGCCCCCTAAAGTAAGGTGTTTTTTTGGCACAGTGGCATTTTACGTAAAGGATATCCTGATATCCATAAAGTCCTGACACTCGTCCGTAGATTTAGGGGAAAAACCGAGAAATGATTATTTGGATGAATTTTCTCAAACTAGTTTGCCAAGAGTAGAAAGAGTCAAAATTAAAAAAAAACACCAATCTAATTAAAAAGGTGTTAAAAAATGCAGAGACACATTAATAAATCAAGTCGGAGGTTTTGACAACGACAATGATGTAACCGAATCCGTTAAATCATATTTCCACTCCATAGAATTTCTCCATGATACCCGATGGAAAACTTGACAGTAAGTCGTTATACTATTTTTCGTATAACAGAATATGGAAACAATAACACCAGAAAGAAATGACTTAGAGTTTGCAGAACGATCTGGAGAGGAGGGAGAGAAGGAAGATGTGCAAACAGAGAGGAAAGAAGTCGTGTAGAAGATGTTTTGAAAGGATTATCAATATTTATGTGACATGCTTGTAAGCGGTCCTGGACATTTTTTGTCGGGAATGAAGCGAGTGCTTCTTGTTTTCTGAGAGGAACCATGATAAAAGCGTTGCAGGTGCAGGCACGAACTATTTATCCATTAAAATAACTATTACTTTGTAGAAAAGGCACAGATGGATCATCAGCATTGCAGCTTTATTGGGAGGGTGCGTCGTTCAGCTCGGGTTGAAATGTGTTTGTTTGTGTCTGTCTGTCCTGCCTGCCTGCCCGGAGGTAAAGGTTAACCAAATCACCCCAGCTGCCAACCTACTGCCATCACCCACTGGGCCTAATGAGCTGCAGCTCCGCAGCATCAGCAGCACACACACTTACACACACTTACACACACTTACACACACTTACACACACTTACACACACTTACACACACACACAGCACACACACTTACACACACACAGCACACACACACTCACTCACTCACACACACATACACACACTCACACATACATACATACATACACACAGGCTCACACACGCACAGACACTGGCTCACATACACACACACACACACACACACAGACACTGGCTCACATACAGACACTGGCTCACACACATACACACAGGCTCACTCACACACATACACACACATACTCACTCACACACATACTCACACACACACACACAGACACTGGCTCACATACACACACAAACACACAGACACTGGCTCACATACACACACACACACACACACAGACACTGGCTCACATACACACACACACACAGGCTCACTCACACACTACTCCTTCTCTCTCCACAGTCACATGATGTAGATGCACAGTATGCAGTATGTTCTATATTGTTTCCATCAGCTGTCTGTTGCTGATTAAAAGGTCAGACTAATTAATAATAGATCCTCTCGACATGCTCTGTGCACATCAGCAGATTCTTTCCTGAATCTCACTCTTAAAAGTCTCTCGTCACGGCTTACTGGCTCTGGAATTTACTTAAAAGTAAAAAACGTACAACATTTCTAGCGGCTGTGAAAACTTTAAATCTCATAGCAGACCAATAAAATATTAAAACAGTGGAATAGGAATATTTCAACTTGTTTTTCATCCATAAACTTACAAAAATAAATTTAAAATAAATGACCATAATGTAGAAGACAATTAAAAATACAAAGTGAATAAAGATAATCTGCTCCGTTTATTTTCTCCGTGATGACGTCACCAGCAGACTGAGTCTCTCGCCGGCTTCACCTGAACGTCTCTCGCCCTCATTAGGCGTGTCGTGCGTGAAAATACAGTCACCCAAAAAAACCTTCTTACGTACAGTAACAGAGAAGATGTCTCTTCTAAAAATAGCTTGATCCTTCCAGACCATAGCCAGAATTCACAGCAGGGGAATTAGTTCTTGTCCAGCGCCAAAGTTAATTCTTACCTCGGGGAAAACCCTGCTCACCTTTCCAGCAGTCGGAGACACCAACAAGCTGCTACATTTATCACTGACTCACTTTAGCCTCGACTGTATTTCTACTTTCAGAGAGACAGTTGACTTTTAACCTCTTTCTTTGCTCGTCTCACCTTCACCGTCACATTTCTAACACTCAGAACTCAGCATCACACCACGCACACACTGTCCTACCGAAGCAAAGTGAATATGTTGAATTTGACACCAAAGTGAATCAACACATGCCCACCATAACTTTATCTGAATTAGGTCTGTAGCGTTACTGTCAGTGATCTCACAGTAACACGTGGTCAGTGAGCCATCAGCATTTCAACACTCATGTTCTCCACGTCCAGAATATTACTCGCTCTTCTGGTGTGAGAATGGGAAACAGAGTATTTGATTTAGGGAAGATCATTGACAACAATGGCTGCCACATTTTAAAACTGAACAATGTATCATGTGTCATAATATCCCCGAAAAAGGATATTATGGATTAGTCATCGCCGGCGCAGCAATCCTTCGCGTGAACGCGATAACCCAACACAATTTCATGGATCATTTTATAAATGTTTTACCCCCATTGACAGTTCAAGGAAGAACTGGATTGGTTTTGGGAGAGATCGGTCTTACATTTTTGACACTAAGGAGATCTTTATTGCCAAAAGTTCTTTTGGACATAAGGTCTCAAGAATGGTTCCGGTTTGGTCCAGTTTTGGTGCAGATGAATCGCCTCCAGGAGATCTGTCTTGAATAAAAAAAACATCTTTAACTTCAACAGAACATCTCCCTCCTGGGCCAGTCTCTTCAGAACATCTCCTCATCTGTTGGGCTGCGACTTTTTTTCAATCCCACAAAATCTTTATGAGGAGGCCGAACCAGGATTTGCTTCAGCGGTGTGTTTTGCAATCACATAATCCATGTTGTCTGTACGGATCAGACTTTTGTGCTGTTCCAGAGCCCGTTTGTTCTGTCCCACATGTACCAGCCCACAGGGACACGATAGCATGTACATCACACGGGTCCGCTTACAGTTAATAAATTCCCGAATAGGAATTTTCTTCCCAGTGTGGGGATGATTGAATGATGTTGTATTTGTGGTGATGTTGCAGCCTGTTGTCGTCAGCCATGGTCTTTTTTGGAGTCATGTTTTTGTACGTGAGAATATCTTTGATGGCGGGTGCTCTTCTGAATGAGGTACAAAGGTCCTTCAGAGATGGTTCTGTTTGGAGGGTTTGCCAGTGTTTCTTGATTGTCTCATTAATCCTTGAAGCACAGTGATTATATTCAGTGGAGGATTTCTCTGTACTGATGAGGAGATCAGGACGAGGGACGGTGTTGGAACCATGAATGGCTTTCTGACCAGCGTTGGAGGCATAATCTTTTTCCTTGAACCAAGAAGCCATGACGCTTTTAGTAAAAATTCATTATTTTTTTGCTTGTACAACGAAAGAGATTGGGGACATCCAGCGTAGTTTAAGTTATTTGTACATATGGACAAAAACCCTCCCAATAACCTCCCCCCCTACAACCATGTCTACTTTTTGACACCCCTAGAAGTTTGCACAAACTGGGACTTTCTTCAAAGCTAAATGATGAAATATTGCGAGTAACCAACACCTTTGTGAAGGTTGATCACGTGAGTTTCAGAAACATCTTGTGTATCGTGCCGTTATTACACACATTTCAGAGATTAACACGAGCGGATCAAATTACCTCGGCGCTGGACTCTCGCCACATTTCAGTCTGGCGTGTCTGGTACTACTCAGTTACTGTTACTTCTTAAAATAGAAGCAAAGCCAAGCTGCTTCTGCGGCCGTATCTCTGGGATCACTCAATCCTCCAGGCACTGCTCCTTCATGGTCCGTGTGTTTAATATAGGAGGACATTACACCAGTTTTCAACTGGCTTTTGATTTCTTATTCCTGGAACCTCTAAAGGTTTTTAATAAAACCTTTAATATACTTGGAGGCCTGATATTAAAAAAAATCTCTTTCTTTAAGGCATTTGAATTTTGTTCTTTTCACTTCTCAGTTTTCTGATTCTTCACAAGCACAACTATATTTTAATTATAACCAGTAAACATTGGCTTTGCAGCCTGAAGGGAATCTATTACAGATCTGACTCGATGTTTTAGTTGTTACCTGGGATCTGACTCCCAGGGCCGTATCAACACAGTCTGACTGTCCTTCAGAATGGCAATGCTCTGATAAAAGGAGCTTATCAGTTGTCACTACTATACTTGGTAGAAGAATAACTTTCAGCAGAATCGTTCTTTTCCTGGGACGTGAACAGTTTGTAACCGGAGAAATCATAGCAGCTTTATTCATCACAATCGTACTAGAAGAGAGAACGCCCCCTGTAGGCCTGGGTGAGGGGTCCTTCTTTTAGACGCCTCATGAAATAGTAATTTTTCACTGTAGCCAAAGTGTCTTCATCCCAGCTCAGAGTCAAACAATTACACCTCCATTATTTATTATATAAAGAATATAGAGTACGTCCTAATGCACTGCTATTGTTCGTGTGTGCTTTAAATAGAATACCTCCTGACGTGGATCAGGTACAAATATTAGTGTTATTAGTATAAATACTGCACACTACATCTGCACAAGTGAAACATTTATAACAAAGGGAGTGTGGTGAATATATTATTCTGCTACATGATGTCTTTCTTAGAGCCAGTTCTCGGACTGATCGTAACGTCCCCGGCTTGTTTTAAACTCAAAGAGATCGGCTTAATTTGAAAATACTCTACAGCTGCAGAAGAGGGAGATTTCTAGCTCGGTCACTTTAGTGTAAACACAGATGCTCGTGATCTTCTCGTGAAAGAAACATGGACTTTAGAGACTCATTTTCTTACTTTATAAAGTCCCATGGTTCCATTGGTAGAGACAAGGCAATGTCTTCTGATTATTCCTTATATTTACTTACTTTTTGGCTGAAAACTCCTTAATTGGAGTAAATGATCCGTGGTTAAGGACCATGGAGCCTTTAGCGTATTTAAATCTTCTCTGACAAAACTGGATCACAGCCTGTGTTATAAGAATAATACATGTATGTGTGACTCATGAATATTATGGACTCATGCAGCTGCTGTACCGACAATTACTGATTCTACATCATTCTTTTGTCTTTCAGGGGAAACATGCAAACCACGCAGAGCTCCTTCCACCTGAAGGATATGGTGAGTTTACTCTATTGTGCATTATTTAACCATGTCGGTGATGTTATACATCACAAAACTTGTTCTGCAGCTGTTTTATTCATGTGCAGAAGTAGAACCCTAAAAATAACAATAAAAACTAGAAAAGATTCTAGAAAATTCTTTGTTTTTTTTCCGTAATCCCGCTCACTAAGAAATAAACAAACGCACGGGATTGGAAACAAAAGCTCTCTGGCGGAAGTAATCATCTGACTCTTTAGGTTTGTCTGTTATGGCTCTTACAGATTATTAATTCAGGAGGTTCATTTGCTTCGATGTCAAGTGGATAAAGTAAAAACTTCAGGAGAGGAGCTTCCATTTTTTTATGCCCACGCACAAACAAGCAGGCATCTCAACAGCTCGATCCAAACCCGTCTCATGCGTGACGCAGACGGAACACGTCAGCCTGGAAAAACACAGGAAGGAGTTTCTAATGGAGTATCACTGAGGGAAGAAAATGAATCGGTCTCTGCTTTTAACTAGATAGATAACTAAAACAATCTTTTTATTAAGGCCTCATATCTGCTAGAATCCTAAAATGTGTTTGGGAACCTTTTCAAGCTCACTTCCCTCTGTGAATGGGAATCAGACCTGAAGAAAATTCAATTTAATGTGCCTTCACCCTGCTTGTAAAGGCGTGAACACATCAGATATGTTACGCTGCAACCAAATGAAGATGGATTCAGCTGTGGCCTGAAGAGGAGCTCGTCATGGGGGACCCGACCTCCCACCGAGTGTTTCGACCCGTCACCACCCGACTCATCCAGTCGACGGCTCGGCATTGGTTCCCCGGATCGCTGTGCCTCTGCTCTAAACTTCAACAGAGCAGAAGCAGAGAGAGAGAAACGGTAGCAGACTGGTGTGTAGTTTGTGTGTGTTTGTGAGGAGAAGTGAACTGAAATGTGAGCAGATGGAAATTCTGATGAAGTAGTTTGAAAAGCAAACACTCAAATCAAATGGAGAATTAAATGTGACCTTTGGAAATTGATACACCATTAAATCCTTCAGAAACATGGTGATCGTGGAATTGAAAGTGAGACGGGGGGTTCACCTGCGGCTCAGGTGTTTACAGCTGCAGAGCGATGGACTGTTTACCGGAGGATTCAATCACAGACCCCCGCAGTCTTCAAGTCCACCCACCATTCAGCAAGAAGCTGAAGTGAACTGTGGCTGTGGGTTGTAGCTCAGTGCGTAGAGCGACTGCCCCCGAGGCTCTCCCTATTATTAGTAGTAGTATTAGTAGTAGTAGTAGTATTAGTATTATTATTGCTGCCCGCTGCTCTTCAGGGTCAAATGCAGAGTTGTAACAATGAAGGCTTCTGACTTTTTGTCGTCATTTATGAGCTGCTTTTCTTTCGTTTAACGCTAGTTTAATGCCGCATGCACACGTCACAGAACATAGTTGACTTATGAACTTTGCGGATACCCATACCACCCTTTCTGAAAGTTTTTCTCCTGACGTGAACCAGATCTCACACAACTAAATCAGAGCCTCATTTGAATGAATGAATTCAACACAACCTCTTTTGTTGGTGTTAGTTTTTTGGTAGAAGATCAGCGGCTGCAGTCTGATGAGACAGTTTAGTTCATTAGGAAAATAAACATATACGACCTTTTAGAATACCTTCAAATGCGTTTGATGTTCCTTAAGAACACTTGGTAGAAAAGACTCGGCGTTACATTGAAATCAAGACTTCCTCAGGTGTGATGAGGCTTGAACTGTTTGGACTTGAAACCGTTCATTAATATGGAATAATCACCATTTGTTGAAGTTTTGCTCTTGCCTGTTGGATTTCTTTGCGCAACAAAAACCTCATCTCCATAAAATGAAAAGAAACAATTTATGTGACACACACGATTTAATATACTGTTTGAGCTGGACGCTATATTTCTCTATGTCTCCGACCAGTCAGACTCAGAGTTATGTTTGGACACGGCACTCGTGTGTCGCCTCCTTTGGATAGTTCATCACATTCAAATAAATCTACATTGGCTTTTATTAACTTGCCTCTTTCTCTCCCTACAGTCCAACCCAACCCCGCCATGCTGATGGGAAATCCTATTCGGGCCTTCACACCACCCTTGGGTAGCACGCCGGCCGGCATGGGCAAATCACCCAGTCCCGTTCAGAGGATAGATCCACACACGGGCGCCAGCATCCTCTACGTTCCAGCTGTGTACAGTGGGAACATGGTCATGTCCATGCCGCTGCCTGTAAGTCTGCAGCTCCTCGTAACAAACCGACACCTGAGTCGTTACACTCGACAAATACGGCCCAGCTGCTGTCAAGCATCCCGTCTGATTGTTCTTGTTCAAGAGAGTGTAGAAATATGTGTAAAATATCTTCATGTTTAGTGGGTGGACTTTAATGTCGCCTGGAAACAAAAACTATAAGAGAAATGGGAGTACACAAAATAAAAACTCAGAAAGCAAACGTTGTTACAGCTCCTCCTGCTATTGTGTTTTTAGGTGTGTTTATAATGGAATGTGCTGATGATCGATAAACTGTTATATGTTTTTTTTGTTTTTCTCAGATGCATTGGCCAGGTTACCAGAATCGTTTCGCTGTGGACCCTCGCATCATGAACCATCCGGCAGCCATGACCTACAACTTCAATCTGCTGCATTCCCAGAATCGAGGCTCCCCCGTCCCTTACAGTGGGGTGACCCACCCCTCCCCGCTGGGAATGGGCCAGCCCAGTCCTGATAAGGAGTTACAGGCAGATCCCATCAGAAATGGTGTGCTTTGATTTACATTACCACTGTATTAAGCAACAATCCAGAATCATAAAATACTGTAATGTCATTAAAGAAAAAGAAAATATGTGGAGCAGCCAAGTGTGTCAAAAGTTTTGGTTTAATTTTCGTTTGTTCTCAGGTAAATTAGAAGGATGTCCAAAGTCAGAACAAGGACATCTTCAGACACCAGAGAGGAAAACGGCAGACGTCAAAGAGAAACAGGCAAGACTTTGACGTTTTTTTAATATATATAATTTTATGTTGTCCTAAAATCCCCAGAGCTGCAGGCGTAGCTTACCGTATGTGTTTTTTCTCATTCAGGGCGATTTAGAAGCAGGTAGAAGTCTAGACTCTCAGTCAGACGGGCTTGTTGGATTTCCCAATACTCTGCTCCATCGAAAAGATCCCTCCGCCGCCCAAAGAGCCCTCAACTACCACCTGGCACCACCCAACCCAGCTTTCCCTCCACATCCGGAGAGAGTTTTCCCCTCTCAGTATCAAGTCTCCAGGCTTCCTTATCGCTTCGGCCAACCTCAACACCCAGGGATGAGCCAACAGAGTCAGCCACAGCTAAGCCCCGCCTACACCGGTGGTAACCACAACACTTCCTTCTTCAGCGGCCCCGTACCCCCGCACAGGGCTGTACAGTCTCCCACTATGGACGGTCCAGAGTCTGGGAGGGTGGAGGAGATGGGCGGCTCTCTAAGGACTCCAATGGGCCATGCAGGTGGCCACCACCCAGGCCTGTCTCAACAGAACAGAACCAACAACTTCAGGGAGGACGGGCAGGATGGAAGCCTGGGAGACAGTCTGGGTGAGTAGAACATCCGGATGGTTTTCTTTCATCACGCTCAGAAAATTGTTTAAATATCCTTAAAACCCATAATCAAAACAATGAGAACAATTTCCTTCTCATTGATTAATTATTCAAAGTTCATGTTTCAGTTTGTTTGACCAAATAATGAATGTTCAAGATGTTATCATTTTTGTTCAGTTTATACACAAATAACGACACACTTCTCATCTAGTAAGATCCTGTGTTTTTTTTGGATGCCACTCGGTAGCGGTCTTCATAAAAACACATTTGGTGACATTTTCACTTTTATGTTCACCCAAATTATTACTTTGTAATTAGTTTATGGGAATTAAGTTAGAGTCGTTAAATATACTTCTCATGCAGATTTTTTTCTCCCAGTGAAATCATTCACCTTTGATGGTTTTAAATTAACTCCATAATAAGAAGACACAAAACATGATATAAGAAGGTAAAGAAATGCTTGTCAGTCTCCTTATTGGACTAAACTGTGACCATGTTAAGGAATAAATGCAAAACAAAGATTCTGATCAAGATCTTTGCATATTGGATGGATGGATGGAAAGACAGACAGGAACCTGCTTCTCTGTTCTAGTGTCTCACACGGTTCCTGATTGATCAACTCAAACACATCTGTCTGTCATTTGAAGTTCAAGAGTCCTAATGAATAATGTATTTTAATTGCGCTTATTTTGAAAGATTGCAGTGGAAGTAACAAGACTGGTGGGCCATGTGTAAAGTTTATGTACTCTGACCCGTTGAAATGAAAAACGCATTCTATGACATTTAGAAGTGAAAAGAAAACTTTGTTCGCCTCGTTCAGTCCATTATATGTTCTATGTGGGCTTTCATCAAGGACTTCAGGACTTGTGGTTGGCTCTGAGCTCCCGCTAGCTTTAGCCACTGTGCTAATGTTATCTTCTCACTTTGCTATGTTCTTCAGGGCAATTTAACTTGAAGTTTGTGATTAAGTTTGTTGTGCTGAGCGTTTTTCTTTCCTTATATGGTCCTTACTGGTGTTACAAATTAGGAGCTTTGTGTTTTCTGGTTCTTTTGTGAGATGTTTGGGGGCGTGGTTGGTGTGTGGGTGTGTTGGTGTGTGTGTCTACTGGGCATGCAGGACACTGATTCCAGCTGCTCGATAGAAATAGTTCGATGTTAAAATGAAAAAGGATTTTATTTTGTTCCTCTGTCATACTTAATCCAACTAGCTGGCTTATTTGTTGTTGACCATCCGCGATAAATGTTTGACATTATAGATTTTATATCACAACCATTTTAAAATGGATACGACCTTGACCTGCAAAGGATGTCATCAGGGGGTGACCTTCATTGAGAGTTTTGATCTTCATTCTCAACAACTTGCTAGTCAAGGTTCTGTCAAAGTATGACTTATGATGGCACATTTTAAAAGTCCACAGTACTGGTGACTGATCTTGTGGTTGCCCTTTCAGACCACCAGGGTCCCACGCCTCTGGAAGCCCTGAGCCAGCAGCAGCAGCAGCAGCAGCAGCAGCAGGTGGCCAGGTTGGGCCAGTGGGGAGAGGCAGCAGCCCCTTTTCTCCAGGGCGGCGTCGCCTTCACTTTGCCCCAACAGCTCGCCCACCTTGCCCAGCCCGGCATCGCTCGCTTCCCCCATCAGCTGCTTCAGACAGCTGGTTGGGGCCTTAGTGCCAATATGGAGGAGGAAGCTGTCACTTCTGCTTCTGCCGGGTCACCTTATACAAGGTCAGTTTGTGTCATGTCTGTCACAGTCCGAATATAAAAACAGTGTTAATATCAACAGTTTGTGAAATGTCTAGATAAACAAGTTATCTGTTTAATGGGGCTTCAAACAAATCGAACGCTGTTAGCTTCATCCGCGACAGTTTTCAAACGGCAAGAACGACCGTTATTATAGTTAGTCCAATAATGCCGCTACATGTCTGCAGTAGATTTTAACAGGAGAATATAGAGCGTGCTATTACCACTGGAAGAAACATGCTTTAAAAGGCAACTCATTTAAAAGGTATAAATTAAACTGAGGCACACTCTTCATCATTAGAGGGCAAAGCGCCCCCCCGCACTTGATAATAATATTAATAATACATTTAATTGATTGTCCATCCACAGCTCAACGATCTTTGGCGGCGGATGAAGCGAGTCTATCGCAGAACAAACAGTCCCTCTTTAAGATGATAGCTAGAGACAAGCTTCCCATTAGCTTTGATGAAGACAAAGGTCTTTGACTTTTAACGTTCTGTGAGCTTGAATTTATAGCATCTAGAAAAAACAAACTGCAAGGCAGCAGAAAGTACATGATGATAATCTGCATGAGACGCAAACTCAGTTAGTGAGAACTGGATGGTACGTGCCGTCATCTGTTATTGAAGACCTGTTCTGGAGAAAGTGGGTCCTGAGACTCCTGGAGAAATCTAGCAAACGCAGACCGTCTTTGAGTTCAGAGCGGGGGTGTTAGTGTTTATTTGTATAGTAGCAATATTCATAGTATTTTGAATAGTTTTTTATCTAAATGCCCGTCTATAATCACTGCATGTTCCTCGGTGTCTTAAAAGTTCTCTTTCTCTTTCTACCAATATGATGAGGTTTATGTTGTAAAGAATGCATTTAAATCCACAGGTACCCCGGCCTCTTAAGAGAGATGCCCCCACACGAGCACCCTGAATCCAGGGAAGCGGCTGAGATGCAGCCCCCGCCACAATCTCGTCTCCTTCAGTATCGCCAGTCCCAGCCCCAACCCCAGCCCCGTGCCTCAGGTGACCATTTATCTTCTTTAGCCGCCACCTCCAATCACACCGGCCCCTTCCCATCTGGACCCTACCCGCATGACAACAGCCGCAGTCTCCTTAATGACAGCCTTCCTGCTGCCCCAGCTCTGCAGCAGCAGCAGCACCTGGGGAACCCCCTGTATAATACTGCTAACTACCCACATCAGCAACCGACCCACTCTGCCAGCCCCCCTCCCTCCCAGGTGAAATATCTTCTACAAGAAGCCCAGTGGTCTCATGGAGGAGTTGCGTCGGTGAGCCCACCACAGCAGAACCACCTGCTGGGGAACCAGGGCCACAGCCTTCCTTATGTACTTCCTGTAATAGCTCAATCCAGCAGGCAGGAGCAGGTCCACGTCATGCAGTTTCACCATCAGCACCAGCAACAGCAGCAGCAGCAGCAACAACAACAACAACAACAACACCATCCAAGCCAAGGTCCAGACCAGGAGTCCTACCATCCACTGTCTCCCAGAACATCAACAGCCCCAGCCCTTCACAATGTAGACGAGGTAAGGGTTAATGATTTACTGATCATAACAAAAAGATTATAAACATTGATTGCTGAAGATCTGGGTTCGTCCTGTAGATGCTGTGTTCTGCGGCTAACTCAGCCCGCCATGTTTCTGGTTCTCTGGCGGTTTTTATAAGACTAATACTGAAGTTTTCGTTCCAAACGTTTTCGGGGTTATTCCTCTGCGGCTTATTTTGTCCTTACTGGTGTAACGAATTGCGAGTTTTGTGTTTTTATCATTCACGGTGAAAGATTTCTAAGCTAGTGAGATATCTGTAGCCACAGTAGCTCATGTTTGGTGTGCGTGTGCGGCACGTGTGTCTAACCCTCACATCAAACTAGGCCTCCTGGGGCAAATCGATCAGGTGGCCGATGGATCGCACCTCTTGTTTTTATAACAGAGTCACATTAAGGGCGAGATGTCAGAGGGGGGTTATAGAGCTGGACATAACGAGACTCATACAGGCAATAAGTTCTTGTAAAAAACAAGATCATTCGTTGTGACTCCTGCTGGGCATTTCTCACAAGAAGACAATTCCAGGTCAGATTTTGAGTGTCTCCACTGCAGCATATTCATAAAAGAAACACTCCCTCTGGTTTGGAGTTATAAATTAAATGTATTTTTATTATTATTACGCTCCTGACAGCCATGCCGCTCAGGTGCTTTTTGGTGAACGCAGACTATTGGGGAGGATGCACGCATTACCAGACTGACATTGGACCACTTAAGTTCGATCAGAGAAAACTGAGACTGAAGAAAAAATGAAGGATTTATTACAATAAATGATTTGTGGTTATTAATCTGTTGGAAAGTCTAAAGGGAGATTTAGATTGAAGGGTCTCTGCCCTGAGCAGCAGCATAGAATATCCCCTCTTTGGAGTCTGGATGCTGGTGGTGGCGGCTGATGACTCTGTGAGACTTTTGAACCATGAAGCTGATGGACCTAAAAGGAGTAGGCGGTGATGGGACAGAGGTTGCAACAGCAGCATAAGAGAACTAGACGAATGCAGAGAGAGAGAGAGACGTATTTATGGCCAGCAGCTGATGGTGATGGGCTCAGCATGCAGGTGTGACACACTGATTGGATGATGAGGCTACCTGAACGGGTGCAGCTGGTACCAATTATGACGATTGGGTAGCAGCTAATGAGACTGAACATTAGAGAGGTGATGATTAAAGCGTGGTGAGAAAAGATGGTCTTGCTGATTGAACATTGTATAGATCGTCATTCAGCTTGTGGATGAAAAAGTGCCTCGTCTCTGGAGTCTCTGTCAGGAGGATGAGGAGGAAGAAGAGGAAGAGTCTGCTCCATGCGAATATTCGTCGTGAGTCTTTGTATGAATTTCTCCAGAGGTGACGGTCATGATGGACCTGTCGTTTTCTCTTTGGGTCATGAACTCGATGTTGTTAAAGGGAGTCTTTGCTTAGTGGACTGAAGTCCCGCGGGTGCGTTCACACGTTGCTTCATTCAGTGGACCTGTGAGGGCTGGTACTCAGAAACGCAGAGATAATAATAATAATAATAATAATAATACATTTAATTTATAATGCACTTTACATTTGGATCAAATCTCAAAGTGCTAAAGATCACTGCTGTTAGTCAAACCAAAGCAAACTAAAACAAATGACAGCCTGCTTAGCCCACTGCAGGAAAGTTCTAGGACTGACAGAATCCAGCTGCTTTGAATCCCATGTGGATGACCTTGACCCGGAGGAAAGAAAATCTACACAGACTCAAATTGCGATGCATATTACCAAAATATGAAGTATCATATTGCCAGTTTTATTCAATATCATCTAGTCTTGAATGGAACTTCAGCTCCTGGAGGGAAGCAAACCTTTTTTGTTTTTGTATTAAAGGTCATATTACCTCCCAGCCTGTCAGAATGAATTTCTCACTCATCTTCTTCTCTTCCTAATCCAACCTCTGTGTCTGTCCAGTACGAACCCAGAGGTCCAGGCAGGCCTCTCTATCAGCGCCGAATCTCTTCCAGCTATCCAGAAGAATCGTCTCCAGCCAACACTCACAATGCCCTGTCCCAGCAGCCCCAGCCCTGCGCGTCAGACCCCCAGGACCACCCTCATCCACACATACAGCATCATCAGCACCCACATGGCCCCTACGGTTACCCCCCACATGATCTGTGGCCCAGTAATGGTGGCGTTTCCGGCCCATTCCAGAACATTCCATGTAACGGAGCCGGCACACTGGGTCAGCACCGGGACCTTCTTGGTATGTATCGACCAAATTGTGACTCTTGACTCTTTAGTAGGATTGCTGTTTATAATATTCCGTTGTCTTGTTTTCCTGTCTGACCTTCCTGGGGCACCTTTGGACCCCCGGCAGCTTCAAAGGCCCTTCGTCAGACGGAGGAGCAGGTGAAGGCCGAAGCCACGGCGCCACAGCAGACGCACCCGCAGTCCCTCAACTCCCTTCAGCACCTCGGACAGTTCCCCCCTCTCTTGCCCAAAAACAAGCAGGCTCGACCGCAGGCTCCCGCAGAGGCCGGCCAGGGGGCTCCACACCTCAGCAAACCGCCCACCATGTCGTACGCCAGCGCCCTCCGCGCTCCACCCAAACCCCGGGCCGTCCGGCCAGAACAGGTCAAGAAGAATAGCGACCCTCTGTCCCTCCTCCAAGAGCTGAGTATAGGAAGTTCAAACAGTAGCAATGGGTACTATTCCTACTTCAAATGAGAACCCCCCCCACTCCCCCCCTCCGTAAGAACTAAGTGATTAAAATACAAAACTAAACAAAAAAAGCAAAAGTATTTGTAAAAAAACTAAAAAAACAAAAAGAACAAAGTGCATTTACAAATTGTTTCTATCTAGAGTTTTGTTCTTCATTTTGTTTGATTTTAACATTTTATTTGTAACGGTCGTTTTTTTTTTCCCCTCCCGTTTCACATATCTGTGAAGAAAATAAGTATATATAATGGATTTATTACTGGTATATATACATACTCATTATGTATATATGAATATATACTTATATTATCTACACTTGTACATGTACGTAATGCTAAAAAAAAAAAAAAGTTCTAAAAAATCATTTAAAAAAAAAAAAGCGATATTTAGTTGACCACGTAGCTTACCGCATCTTTCCCCTTATTGGAGTTACTTTTGTTGGTTACTAAATAAGTATGTCCACTTTATATTCCTCGGTTTTGAGTGGATGTCACGTCTTGGGTTTTCATCATACTACTGTAGTCATGGTAACAGACAAAAGCTAAGTGGTCAACTGATGCAGAGATCACTAGGAACAGTGTATAGAAGTAGATAAAATTTTTCCTCTAATCTGTACATATAACAAAAATAAAAGACTGAAATGTTTGCCACAGACACGCCCCCAAATCCCTCTTCTGCATCATGAACTCTCCTCAGTTTGTCGGCTTCTGATCCTCCATCCCCCCCCCCATCCCCCGCCCCACTGAGGAGCTGCCCTCACTGATTTAGTGCTAGATGTGACTATTAAATGAAAAATACCAATAAAAAAAAAAAGGTGCGTTTCCACTCCGCCAGTGTCTGATGAACAGCAATAGTTGACTTGTGGAGATCAGGTCAGAAAAGAGCGAGCCGTGTCGGGCCTCCTCTGTCTCCGGATCAGAGACCAGCAGACTGTGCTGCAGACATTTCTCTCTGTAATATTATCCCAGAACCGCTTTGCTTGTGGCCCGTGCTCAGTTCTTTTATTTGATTACTTTTGTCTCAAAAATAACGGTGTTTTATTCTTCTTTTTTTTCCTTCTTTTTTTTTTTGTATCTGAAGGACATGGAGCTGTTTTAGTCGGAGGGTTTGTGAAAGTGCCGAGTGGGCGGGTCGCAGCAGAACGATCCACTGCCAGCCAGATGCTTTTGAACGGACTAAACGCTCAAATTGTTTTTGGTTAAATCTTAAATATAGTGACACCACACATTCATTGTTAAACAGAAACTATGGAACGCCGTCATTTCTGGTCCCTGTAGAAAATATAAAGTCTGTTCTCCGTGAGACAATCTTTACGTGAATCGTCTGCTAAACGTGACCCACCTCCTCGCCGGCTGATGGTTGCCTCCAGTTCCACCAAACGCATCGATATTCAAAAGGTCACGCTGGAGATTTAACCAAAAACAGCCGGCGGTTTGAATCCCGTTCAAAGACATGTGACTGCTGCCGTGTCTGTGTGTTGAGAAAGAATCGGTAATGTTGTGGAAAATGTTCCTGTCGTTTCAAAGAATCTCATGAGTCACTTTTTTTTCCTGTCTGATTAATATTGAAGTACTTTACGAGCATTGCTTTGATTTAAAGGATGAAGACCTGACCGAGCCTGACGCGCTCGTGTCGGGTCCACGACTCGCTCGCTTAGCGGGTTGACCCACGCGGGGACAGACCGCACGGCGACATCAGCGTCACCTCCGACGGTTAAAGCCACCGAACCTGTAAAGTGTAAAAGACGCTCAGGCGCCGTAACTGCCCACGTTCACCCTCTACTCGTTAGACCACCACTGCCCCCGTTAGCAGGTCGCTCAAAACGGTTACCCGCCGTTCCATGGCTCGATTCTCGCGCCACTCTTAAAGCCACGCCCCCCACAGATGATAACCACGCCGCGTTTTTAACAGATCCGCAGAGAGCTTCACCCAGCTGTGATTTTTATTTCCACGTTTCAACATCGTAATTCCAAGGTCCAAAAAAACGGTTTTCACTTGGTGGCGTTTGTAAATATGCATTTTCTAGGTATTTACAAACAAGATCTTTGGGAGCACCTGGGTTTTTGTAGAAGCTGTTCAAAGAGGTGTGACCTTTTTAATTATACAAAAACTCAAACAACCCTAGAGGTGATCAAACCAACGTCTTCAACTTCTCAACTTCCTTTTCTCCTCTCGTTCTTTCTCTCTGAAGAAGGCGTCTCGCCGATCCGACCGCGGCGAGGTTTTTTACGTTACAGCCGGCGAGACCGGTGTTCTCTCCGTACGTGACGGATTAAGTATCGCTTTCTGGATCGGTTCTGTTTCTCCACCTCTTCCCGGCTGTGCAACAATCAACATGGATTATTAGTTTCCGTCTGTTTTTATTTAATTTTTTCTGCTCGATGTGACGACTGCCTTTTCTTTTTTGTTTTCGCGCATGTTGAGATGAGTCTGCTGGTTTTTAGCCCCGTTTTTATCAGTTCGTATTGATTTGTTGGAAACAAATGAAAAAACAAAACAAAACAAAAAAAACAACAACAGCCTTGATCCACCTACAGAGTCAGTTTTGGTACATTGATGTGTGCCGTCACTTGTCTTTATCAATAAAGCTTTTATGATATTTTACTAACATGTCACGCTAATATGTAACGTTTCTGTAAGTCGCTTTTATTCCTGCGTTAGGCTCCTCCCCTCTGTGTCGGTGGCAACAAAGCGTCGGACACGTCCGCTCACCGGCTAATCTCTGAAATTGTGCAATACTAACATTTGATCAATTCTGCAACTGCAGTTTAATTTATTTTCGGAGCTGAAGAGATAGAGCCAAAGACGTTTTTAAAGGGATTTTATTTCCAAATTTGTATCATTTCTGTTTTAAAGGCTTCCTTTTATCTTTTTTTCCTTTTTTTTTTAATTTCCCGATCATGAATATTTTTGAATTTTGTTTCCAGAATCAGTTGGACAGGATTTTTTTTTTTGCTCTGAAGCTTTTAGGGTCGTCTTTTTTTTTCCCTCTCGTGATGAAGTTTTTAACCTCCCAGCGCGGCGTCTTACGTTCTTTCGTGAATCGCGTTCATGAAAGCGTTGCGTGTTGCTGTTGACGGGGAACAACCTTCTGCGTTCGGCCGTCTGTAAACACCACAACGCTCCGCTCTTCCCTCGCTACAGTCCATCAGTGGCTCACCCGTTCTCTCGCTGTCCACCTCCCGCTGGCCCCGCCCCCCTCCGTGGGCGGCAAACAGTGACTAGATCCGTTTTACTCTTCATTTCAATTGGTGGTGGTTCTAATAAAGGATTTAGACTGTGTTTTAAAGGTTTATTTTCTTTTTTATTTGTTTCTCTATTAAAGTGTTTTTATTGAAAAATTGGGACGTTGTTGTCTTTTTTTTAATCATCCTGCTTTCCAACGACTGTCTGCGTGAGCGGAAGCATCTTACCTTAGTTCTCAGCGGCACCGCTCTCGACCCATAAGAACCTTTGATCTTTAAAGGAAAAGGCCTTCATGGAATTATTTTTGAGATGTAACTCGTTTTAAGAGATGTTAAATATTCTGGAGTTCTGTCATTCCAGATAACGACTCAGGGCTCACAGTAGGAAGGTTTCGGGTTCTAATCCACCTCTGACGGCCTTTCTGTGCAGAGTTAGCATGTTGTCCTCGCGTCTGCCTGGGTTCTGTCGGAGAACCTCCTCCCACAGTCCAAAAACAGGAGATGAAGGTGAATTGGTGACGCTCAATCGTCAGTCATGTGACCCGCCTCTCGCTCAACGTCAGCTGAATGAAAATAACTAAATAAGAAATGTTATAGATAAATATTAGAATATTCACTGCTCAACTACATGAAGGGGAAACTTGGATCACGGACCGGATCTCGATGGAAGAAACATTCAAGTTGAAAAACTTTATTGATATACATTCTGTCATTTTTGTAACAACCATCAATGGAAATCAAAATCTTTAAACCATAAGAGGCTAAATTCTAAATGACACCAAAAATCAAAGTGAAAAACCCAAATAACAGGTTCTGATCCAAATCCAGTGAAACTCATCCCAACATCTCATCATGTGACCCAGGAGTCTGTTTGAGCCCCCGACCGCCAAAGGGACCTCCTGAAAACGTCTGGACCTGCTCCTCATGTGGTGGAGGATGTGGTCCTAATGGATCTCCTCCCAGACCTGGATCAGGGTCCTGGACCATCTGTGGTGGTGGCGGCGTCTGATGCAGCGATACAGAATGTCTCAGAGGTTCTCAGGTGGATTCAGGTTTTTGGAACATGAGGATCAGTCGATGGTATCAAGACCATCATCCTCCAGGAACTGCCTACACACACAGACCGCATGAGGCCGGGTATAGACCTGGACCAGGAGAACCCAGGGTCCACTCACCTGTAAGATGGACTGGAAGTACCGGTCTGGCCTCAGGGGGTTTGACTTTCATTACAAATGCTATCAGAGAAAAACCAGAACATGAAGACTAAGAAGAACCAACCACTGCTGATATTCCTGTTGGATTTTCTGTTTTTATTTCTATTATTTATTAGTCAAAAATAATCAAAGAAAACATCAAAGTCATCAGAGTTGGGTCAGAAAAACAAACTAAAATGGACTTCAGTCCTGGATCAGCTCAGAACGTGAAGGTTCTGCAGTGGCGCCGACAGACGGGAGCAGGTCGCACGGTTAACGGATAAACTGCATCCGTTCATTCTGCATGACGAATACTTCCTGACAGTTTTCTTATTCTCATACTTTTACTCAGGTGAAGTTTTGAATGCAGTACTTTCATCTCAACACGTTTTCTCTCACTGCTTTTCAAATTTCTGGTTTTCAGGAGATAACAAGTCCAACGCTTTGCTTCCATGCTAGAAAATAAAGAATTTCAGTTTCACATTATAACATGATTATTTTGACATGACGTGAAACATTTCACGTTTATATGTGATCGTATATAACGTGATACGATTCGCATTTTCACGTGATCATTTTTACGTTTAGTGTGATATACTTCGCATTTTTACGTGATAATTTTCGCGATTTTACCTGGTAAATTTTACGTTTTCACGTGATCATTTCACAACGTGTCACAATGTGATGGTTAAATCATCTTATTTTCTGGTATGAGAGCCACAACGTTTCCGTAGTAACCGACAATCGTCGTTAATAACGCAGACAAACACAGAAGAAACGCGTTCTCTTAATCAACATTGATGCCCGTCGCTTCACGTTCAATGTTTCCACGTGAGACCAGGAACTAAAGTTTTGTCCCGTTTCCTTTTTTAAGCTGTTTAATGACGTTTAATTCTCAAACAAAGCAGAATGTTGTTTCCAATAATGAAATAACTGAAATGAAAGTCCCAGACTGCTGCGAGGAAAGTGTGTAGACGGAGTTTGTTGAAAACGGTCAATTCAAGCTGCTGTTTGAGAAACAGAAGGTTTTGTGTCGGTCTGGGTTGGAGGCCTTGAATGAGAAGCTGTCAGAACGGAACCTTTAACAACACGGTCAGAACTGCAGCCTGAGAGGGTGTTTAACATTCAGCCCACACACACACGCACACACACACACAAGCTCACACATACATACACACGCACACACACACACAAGCTCACACATACATACACACGCACACACACAAGAGCTCACACACACACATACACACACACACACACAAGCTCACACATACATACACGCACACACACACACAAGAGCTCACATATACACACACACACGAGCTCACACATACACGCACACACACACAAGCTCACACATACATACACGCACACACACAAGAGCTCACATATACACACACACACGAGCTCACACATACATACACACGCACACACACAAGAGCTCACACATACACACACACAAAAGCCCAAACAAACTCACACACACACAAGCTCACGCATACACTCACACAAACACACACATGAGCATACACATGGACACACACATACATATGCACACAGACTCGCACCCTCATACGGACGTGCAGACATACTCGCTCGCACACAAATACCGACGTACACCCACACACACACACACACACCTTTGCTGTACTACCACTACTTCTTGAAACCATCCATTTCTTCATATTACTCATATTTAAACTCAAAGCTAAGGTTTTTTTTTCAAATAATTTAGAAATGCACAACTAAACATTGGAACTCATCCGTCTGAACCGGTTCTTCTAAACAGGTGATTCTTGGCGCCGTTCTGATGCCAAAGACAAACATTATATATAAATATAAAAGATATCATTCATACATGAAACACTCCTATGTGTATACAACATTATATAACTGTCGATGAATCGGATTCTATGTCTGTTTAACAACGCTGTCCGTCATGTGTGCTATAAACATTTATTATCTGTAATGTGAGTTGGTTTTTGGGTCTGGTACCGGGTCGGACAGGTGTGCACAGATCCGACAAAAGGCCCGTATTGTAGCTGTAGTATGAATGGTATAAAGGAGGTACATTTCCCATTATGGCTCTGGTCCGCCCACACTCCCGCCAGTTCCAGTCATCATCACCTTACGTTTACGACCAGAACCTGGTTCTGACATTAAGCTTACAGTCCTCAAAGCAAAAGACACGGTCAGCGCTCTTCCTGTATTCATCCGTGGGTCCGGCTCTTCACTCCACCGGTTCTGGCTCGGCATCCATGCAAGTCTCCCATGGATTCCTGGGCATCTGGGGCATGGAGAGAATCAAGAGGGCGATGCCAGTGAGGAAGAGGAGGATGAAGCCGGTGCAGGCGCAGGCGAAGGACCACGCATAGTAGTACTCGATCCAGATGGTGTCCTCGCTGTCGATCATGCGTTTGATCGACTGGCGCATCACCTCCAGCGAGATGAAGGAGCAGAGGCCTGAGGAGGAGAGAGACGTGTCAACAGGAAGTGGCAACGTCGCCAGGATGTGGACAGCTGGTCGCGATGAACTCACCGGCAAACGCGAAAAACATGCCGGCGGGTTTGAGGAGGTAGTCCCTTCCCTTCTTCCCGGAACACGATGCGATCAAACACAGAGAGCCGAGGATCATGAAGGCCAGACTGAAGATGGAGATGGCTGCAGCGGAGATGTTGTACTCTGGAGGAAACAGAGAGGAGGTGACATGAGAGACGTCGACGGCGTCTAACCTCCGTCGAACTGCTCTTCATTTCACGTGAAGTCAAAGCCAACATTCGTTTTTTGTTTCGGATCCTGAGTGTCGATTCATTAAAGACACAAATTCTCTTTGATTAGACAAAAAACAAAGTTTGAATTTGCAGTGAATGATAAATAAAAATGTTTTTACCCCCAATCAACAAGGAGCCGGAATCTAACAGAAGCTTACGGTTCATACAAATTTATAGCGTATTTGACTTATTATACTGTATCTACTGCATTGTATGATATATTGATGATATATATATATATTATACTGATATTGAATATATTATTTCTCTTCTCTATTACATCATATGATCACGTCACATTACATTATGTTTATATTGTATTTTATTTTATTTATATTTGTATAATATATCCATCCATGTATGTATTATATAATATATATATATATATATATATATATATATATATATATATATATATATATACATTAACTATATACAGTATATATATAAGAATGTATCTTATAAATTATACTTTATATATATTCTTAGATTAAAGTCAGAATTCTAAGAATAAAATCAGAAATAAAAAAATAAAAAAATCTAATCTAATTTGGCCCTAATCGTCTTCCGTAAATGTTTCGAGAGTCACACAAAGATCATAAAAGATCAACTGATTGACTGTTTTTAGGTTTATGGAAAATGAAGCCTATAAGAATATAGAATACAATCAGCCTTATTGTCTAAATCTTTATGCTGTAGAGAAAATCTAATGGTTTTGTAGGATAAACTGGACCGGTGTGGTTCTGGTGGTGTTCACAGGTACAGGCGTCTGGAACAGGAAGGGCATCTGGCTTGTTTTTCCGAGCAGAAAGGTGGATCTGATACCGGGCTTTTGATCTGCTGCCTGTTCCCTGTGAACTATGCCCAGAGGAGACCCACTCCACCGGGAGGACAGAGCCTTCATCTGGCGCCGGCAGAGGAGGAGGGTCTCGACCTGAACGCCACACGCACCCTCAGAACGCCTTCAAGTCTGCGTCTGGAGCGCCGGCGTTCCTCAACATCAACACCATCAAAGGAAAGCAGCGTTTCCCTCATGCAGACATTCTCCGACTGGACTTCTGAAGAATTCCTCCGTCCAGGAGTAAACATGAGACCGACTGAAGACCGTCGACCGTACAATGTGTGTGATGTCATCCGAAGTCTGTTTTATATAGAATGTGTTCTTGTGGGGTTCCGTTTTTATCGCTTTGATCTTCATCTCCGCCAAAGAGGTCGTGTTTTCACTCCTGTGCGTTTCTGTTTGTTTGTTTGTTTTTTTGTTTGTGAACGAGGACAGGATGGATTAGCATTGATTTCTACCTAGAGGTGATTCTTTGAGTTTATTTAAAATAAAATAAAATAAAACCTGTTCCCCATAAAGAGCGCAAAACTCCGCAGAGACCAGCCTCTAAATCTACCGACAACTCCAAGATACTCTCTGAGTGTCCCTCAGATACTCTGCAGCCGCTCGTCTCCTGCGCTTTCCACTTCAGTGTCTCTGTTCAGCCCACTGAGCCCACAAAGGCGTCACTTTTCCTGACAGATGAAATCAGGTTCTCACTGACTTCATAAGACGGACTGGAGCCGTGGTGAAGGTTCTGCTGCCTGAAACATCCTCTAGTGGGACCGGTTTGTTGGTGGGTCAGAGATGGTCCGGGGAGGCAGATCCTTGGAGGGTCTTGCAGACCTCCAGGTGTTAGCCAACGGTTCCTGACTGCTGTTAGGTACCATGATGAAAACCTCAGACCCACTATCAGACCTCACACTGGTGCAGTGGATACTGGGTTCTTCCTGGTCCAGGACAAGGCCCGGCCTCATGTCTTAGTGTGTAGGCAGTTCCTGGAAGATGAAGGTCTGGATGACATTGACTGGTCCTCACATTCTCCGAACCTGAATCCACCTAAGAACCTCTGAGATGTTCTGTATCGCTTCATCAGACGCCACCAAGTAGAACCACAGCCTGTCCAGGAGCCCAGTGATGCCCTGATCCAGTTCTGTGAGGAGACCCCCCTGACCCCATCCTCCGTCTCATCAGGAGCAGGTCCACATGTTGTCAGGAGTGCCTTCAGGCACTTGGAGGTCAAAGGTCAAACACACTACTGAGACACATTATGAGCCGTTGTGATCCAATTCATGCCAGTTGGATCAGAACCTGTGATTTATTTATTTTTTATCCAGTCTTCAGTGGGTTCAAAGGAATTCCTTTTCTCCCCTCTCTATAGTAGAACTCAACAAGTTCTAATATTTTCTTGTCCTTCCGAAACGAGAAGGTTGAATAACTATAAAATAATAGAATGATATAATAACTATAATGAGACTTTTATAGTTCCTTTATAAAAGCTGGGAGAGGAAACCCAGATGAGTTTAACGTTCATCTTGAGCCGCTGCAGTGAAACGGTGGTGCTGTGTGGACGGAGACACACATCTCCCCTCTTCATCCAACCGTGTGGGCCATAACGATGAAGCCGAGGGTGAAAAACACTCCAGTATATGGAACTGAGGTCAGCACTGCCATCATTCCAGGGAACTGGTATCTCTAGGGATCGCGTGTGTGCGTGAGTGTGTGTGTGTGTTTGTGTGTGTTTGTGTGTGTTTGTGGGTGTGGGTGTGTGTGTGTGTGTGTGTGTGTGTGCGTGCGTGCGTGCGTGCGTGTGTTGGAGGATGGATTAGCGATGTCCATGCTTGCATTAGCGTCAGTGATTTCGGTGGGGGCTGTGTACGACTTCATGCACATGACTATTCATATTTACACCCCATTCATTGCGTCTGACAGTCGCCCACATCTGCTCAGGCTCCCTGATGCACGTTACATGGGAGTCCTGGCGTGCGGCGTGCGGCGTGCGGCCGGCTGGGCTGAGGTCAAAGCTTTAACGGGGTCACTAGAGAGGGGATGGAAGTAACGTTAGATGGAAGGAATGGGATGTGGAGCAAACACAGACTGTGTTCAGATGACTCAGAATGTGAATATGACCCTCAGCAGCCAAACATCTCTCTTACTTTTTCAGTAAGACGGTCGCTGTAAAAGACCTCCACCAAAGCTGGCGAGGCCGTCCGCTTAACTTCCCTGTAGGATTTCTTTAAACTTAGCCGGTTGGGCGATGGGATGGCAAAAAGATAAAATACTTTTCCTCCTGAAGGCTTTTGTCGTTACCAGCGAGTTGATTGGACATGAAAGCCACTGACGCTCCGACAGCGACCTACCTTTCTGTGTCCTGTATTCAAATATGTCAGCGTCCTGTCCGGGAGTGAAGTGCCGGAAGTACGTGCAATTTTCCACTGTGAAGAGAAAAAAGAGAAAGTTTCATTCAAGAGTCACTTTGAAAAGCAAATATCTGCAAACCGGCAAGAATCGTTTATTTGGAGATGGTCACATAGATAAAAGTCAATCCATCAAACTATTTTAGCTCAGTTTTGGTCTCCTCCTCCATGAGCCGCTTCACCGAGGAGTTAGCGAGGAGTTAGCGAGGAGTTAGCGACCAACTCTGTGGAGTTTTTACAGCTTTTTGCAGAGAAGCTTAAAGACGGTCGACTTTGACGATGATGAAGGAACCTTCGTACCTTTGTTTGTCAATCATAGTTGGTTTTTAAATATTAACATGGTTTTCCAAAATGTTAGTTCCTCACAAAACAAATCTCAGGGCGTCACCAAAGCAGACGTCACGTTTTTTTTTCTTCTACGGAAGCTCTAGAATCACGTTATAACGTCATACTGGTTTATTTTATTTTCTAGCGTGACAGCGAAGCGCTTCCGTACTTTTCCGTACAACATTAGCGTCACGTGATTTTCGCACCGCCGGATGAAGTCCCTCCATCATCGCAGAGAACATGCCCTCCTCCTCGAACATGCCCTCCTCCTCGAACATGCCCTCCTCCTTGAACACCTCATCCGCCTCTGATCCGATCGTCTCGCTCTCACCTGTAGGATAATGGTCCCACTAAAGTTCATGTTTTTGGTGCCGACGTCGTTTTAAATGAGGCGTGAAACGGAAATGTTTTACATTTCCTCTGCTATGACATAAAAATAATGATTTAATATTAAATCTGAAGGGAAACTAGACCTTTGCTCTGTATCCCCAAAGTCCCCGATCCCCTGCATTGTACAAGAAATCCTCCTGGTGGGTAAAATATGAACTATTAAAGTAAAATATGATTTATAGAAGATGGATCGATTCATAGGAACCCATTTTGGACCAAATCAGACCAATGGTTGTGAAATTATGGCCCGAAAAATATTGGAGATAAAGCTCCCCCTAGTGTCGGAAATTTACAACCAAACTTTTCCAAAATCAATCCAGTTCTTCCTCGCTATAAGATCTATGTAGGTACGAAATTTGAAAATGTGCCAAACTAATAAAAGCTGCAATCTTATAGCATGACGAATAAAGTAATTTTTTTGAGAAATAAATCGTAATTTTTCCGAGAAAAAAGCCAAAATTTTATGGGTATAAAAGTTGTAATTTTACCAAAATAAAAGACTCAATTTTACGAGAAATTTTTTTTTATTTCATGAGAATAAAAGTTGTAATTTCATAAGTATAAAGTCGTAATTCTACGAGAAAAAAGTTGTGATTTTAGAACTGGCGAGAGAACAGTTTTTGCGACTGGCTTTTTGTCGAATACTTTCTTCGCTGTTGCGTTTCTTCTTACCCAACATCCTCAGTTTTCTGATACTTATGATGATGTTGTGTTTATGTGCCAAAAGATTCAATATTTATTGATTTGTCAAACATGATGATCAAAATTCCCCATTTCCCACTGAGTCGCCTAAAATGACGACTTTGATCCAGAAAAACATTCCCATTTTTATTCTCACAGTATTCCGACTTTAATCGCTTAGAATTCAAAATGTTATTGTTATAAAAACATTACTTTATTTTCAGAATCTTAATTTGTATTTATTTTTTTGTCTTTGCCTCTGATGACATTTGAAAAAGAACCAAAAGTATAAAAAGTAATATTTTGTTCTCACTGGTCCGGAGCGGCGCTGCATTAGACGACATATAAACTCCCTGAAGCTCCTCCTCTTCCTAAAACGGCCATCCATCATTCCAAAGTCGCGGATCAGCGCCACCTGTCTTTACTTTTCATGTCTTAAACGGGAGTCTGGACCTCTGAGTTCATGTTTCTGCCATGTCAGAACTATGTGACGGTTCTGCTGCCTCATTGTTTGACCCGTCAGCTGAGATGAAGAGAACTTCAACTGTATCGTTTTATAGTCGCCATAAGGACAACTGTCAATCAAACCACATGCACTAGTGTGTGTGTGTGTGTGTGTGGTTGTTTATGAGTGTGTGGGTGTAAGTTTGAGCGTGTTTGTTTGTGCAGGTGTTTGTGTGCGTGTGCATTTGTTTGTGTGTGTGAGTGTGTGTGAGTGTTAGTGTGAATGTTTGTGTGTGTGTGTGTGTGTGTGTGTGACTTGGTGTGTGTGGGTGTGTTTGAGTGTGTGCTTGACTGTGTGTGTGTGTAAGTGTGTGTGCCTGTGCCTGTGTGTGTGTGTGTGACTGTGTGTGTGTGCATGTGTTTGTGTGAGTGTGAGTGTTAGTGTGAATGTTTGTGTGAGTGTGTGAGTGTGTTTGTGTGTGTGTGTCTGTGAGTGTGTGTGTGAGTGTGTTTTAGTGTCTGTGAGTGTGTGTGATTGTGTGAGTGTGTTTGTGTGAGTGTGTGAGTGTATGAGTGTGTGTGTGTGTGAGTGTGTGTGTGAGTGTGTGTGTGAGTGTGTGAGTGTCTGAGTGTGTGTGTGTTTGTGTGTGAGTGTGTTTTTGTGTGAGTGTGTGTGGGTGTGTGATTGTGTGAGTGTGTTTGAGTGTGTGTGTGTGTGTGTGTGTGTGTGTGTGTGTGTGTGTGTGTGTGTGTGTGTGTGTGTGTGTGTGTGTGTGTGTGTGTGTGTGTGTGTGTGTGTGTGT
>VRLP01002377.1:0-90336 GCA_009660295.1 Lophius piscatorius | reverse complement strand
TGATGTCATCAGTCTGTTCTAGGATCAGATCCCACAGTGACTCAACCTAACTGTTTCTATGATGTCATCAGTCTGTTCTAGGATCAGATCCCACAGTGACTCAGTGATGAAGATAAATACAGGTAACTAGTTCTTCTGAGTTCAGGAATAAAACCAGACAGATTTCCTGGAGTCGATTCTTAGGAGATAAATTTAGACACGACTGGACTGATGGTCCTGAAGTTACGGATCAGAACCTGTGTTTTACACTAAAGCTCCCCCTGGTGAGTAAAATAAGAACGATTAAAGTCTCTCTTTATCTCTTTATAGATCATAGATGTAAAAAACGGATGTTTTGTTCATGACTGAATTTATTTTTGTCTTTTATACAAACATTGTTTTTCACAGAAGGAAAAATGTTTTTGCTTCTTCCTTTTTTGACTTTCCACAGAGCTTTGATGTCGGATGTCTGGTCGTTTTCACCGCCGCTGCTCTCGGACCGCCCTGTGCCGTCACTTCCTGTCTCACTCCTGGCGTGACGTAGCGTTTCACACGTTTCACAGTAAGACAGACGCGTTTATACAAGAAAAGAGAAGCGACACCAGAACCAAAACTGAACCAAACTGCAGGTGATGATGATGATGATGTTAATGAAGGGTCCTTCAGGTTGTCCTTCATCTGGTGGCGGCGTACACGACGTTTGCCTCCAGCAGGCTCTCTGGAGGAAGCCTGCGCTTCGTCTTTGGTTTGTCCTTGAAGGCTACAGCTGAATAGGTCAGGTGATCGGACCCCCGGTTCTGTGAATCAGAGGATCCAGAGTCTCGTCAACAGACAGCGCCGACTGATGAAGACACTCGTAAACCATTCGTTTGAGCAAAGGAGAAATCATTTAGAGGAAGATGTATGTTGAATTCAAAGCTAAACTAGTCCCACGCTGTCGTCCCCGACAACAAGGGCTTATCCCCAAAAAGGCACCAATCCCCCTGCGTTGTACCAGAGATCCCCCTGATTGAGCGCCTCAAATTACATGTGAAGTCATGTCCAAAAACAGCGCCCCCTAGTGAGTAAAATATGACCTATTTAGTTGAAATAATATATAAACCAGATAGATTCACTTTAATCATTAAGCATTCCATCATTTCTACAGAAATAAGATGCTAAAAATAATACGGTACATATTTGTGAAATAAATGTGGATTTCCAGATTAAAAAAGTCTGAATTCATTTCATTTTACTGTAATTTTATATTATTAAGTATGTAAGTGTAAACAGGTTAACATTATTAACATTATTCGTTACGGTGGCGATAAAACAAATGCTAATAATGTAAAGCCAAAGCCCGCGCAAACAGTTTAAGTAAGTAAGCGGTGGGTTCACCTCGTTTACCTCCGGCCCAGTTTCTTCAGTCACAGCTAAATGGGAAAAAGACAAAATTGGGAAAGGTTGATTCTTCGGATCCATGTTGACTCAGTTTGTGCAGCAAACCATGAATCTGAAATACCTTTCTGGAGCTTCCTGATTCTAAAAGCCAGAACAAAAATGACCGCAGTGAGGAGAAGACTCAGAACGACCAGGATCCCTCTCTCTAGATGTTCCAGTTCTCCAGACTCCTCTGTCAGAGAAATGGTAGAACTCCCGGTTATGATTGGACTACTGCTGTTTTTAAACTTTTCTGTAAAACCAAAATGAAAGACGCTTACTGTCGGTGTTGACTCTGGGTTTGTCCGCAGCTTCAACATGACCTTGAAGAAAGATCAAGGTGAAACGTTTAGAAAGGTAGGGTTTCTGTTTCCGTGCTGCTGAGAACATATGTGTGAGATAGACTTTATCTGGAACTGGTGAAGAGAGATCTTTAAAAGACTCACCTTGAACATTCAAATACGCTGCGACCTTTAGGACGGTATTTCGATCGACGTAAAATCCACAGAAATAAAGTCCAGAATGCGATGAATCCACTCCGTGGATTGTAAGAAAAATGTTGGAGATGTTGGAGGTCATTTCAAATTTTTTACTTTCAAACCCGGAACAGAGTGTCACTCCCATGCTGGGTTCGTACATGGAGGCGATACAGCTGGGATGGGTTCTGTTGACCAACCTGAACCAGTCTGTCTGAGTTGGTGTTTCAGAAATGTTGGAGCAGAGCAGAGTGACTTCTTGACCAGGTTGAAGCTCCATAATCTGAGTCTCAGAAACAGAACCAGGAATCCAGTCTGAAATAAACATCAGCAGCATTAGAATAACGGACCCCTCAGCTAAGTGGCAGAAAACATCTTCAACCTAATTGTGTTTGATGCTGTCTTCTTCAGACAGTAAGGTCCAGTTAATGAGCAGCAGTGAGGTCAGAACACAGCTGCTGCGTAGAATAACCGGTACCGGGACTCACCGAAGCCGCAGAGAAGGAACGCCCTCATCAAGATGAGGCTCTTCATTTTTGAGTAGAAGTGTCTCACTGTTAGGAAGCTAGCTGTACATGACTGCAGAGAAGCTTTGACTGGAAAGGGGAGGAGCACTGAACAATTCATGCAAAGTAGATCAAGACTTTCACCCCTGCGCCTGACAGTTTGAGGAACTTCCTCATGCTCATTGGCACCAGTCCCGCTGGAATGCATTAACGCTAGCTGTCAAAGTCAGAACAGTAGTGAAGCGAGCATGTAGCCCTGTAGGGCACCACCGATGAACCCCTGAATGTCCTAATCATCTGTCCAGCTCATCTAAAGTCTCTTTTCCTTCTTGTCAAACATGAACCTGTTTATAATCTGACCCAGGGGCAGCATGTACAGACTAAAGAGTAAGAGGCCAAGGAGGGAGCCCTGGTGGGCGCCGCATGTCAACTGAGCCACAAGGACGTATTACAGCATGTAGGGACTACTTAACAGAGTTATATGTATATATAGAGAGTTTTTGTTAAAACATGTTTCAACCAAAAGGTCGAGCTGATGGAATTAAAATGAATTATTTTCCATCAAATACAGAATTTCATCATCAAATCATTTTTAAGATCAAGGTCTGATTTTTTTAACGAAGGAGGTGGAGCCGTCGTTCCCTGATCGGAGGGTCGGGCATTTGATTCCTGGACTGCTTCGGTCTAAATATCGCAGGGTTCTCAAGCAACACTCTTCCTCTCTGGGCGATTCACCGGCTCCGTCCAAATCTCGTACCTTTAGGAAAAGTCCGAGATTTTTCTAAAAACATAAATCCAGACATCAGAGACCAGATTTCAACTTTATTAGTGACTGGTTGGACTTTTTTTTTTAGATCAATGAATCTGGATTCCTTTTCACTTTTCCAAATTGTCCTATTCTCTACTAAAAGTAATAATAACTAGGAGCAGTTCCTTCGTTTGCGACGCCTGAAAACGACCAAAAAAAGCCTTAGAATCGCCCATGTCAGAAGTCAAAATGGCCGACTTTCTGTTGGGATGGCGCCGTAGCGCCAATTGGCTTTTTGGCAGATCCGGATGTGATGAACATGTGTACCAAGTTTCATATTTCTAGGTCGAAATAAGCCCAATGGGTGGTCTTTTGCAAATTTCAAGGGGGCGCTCTAGAGCCATTTTGCCGCGCCCCCTGCTGCGACCCCCAAAATACGGAATTCTTTGACGGACCTGATAAACGTGCAACGTTTCATGACTTTCCGGGATGTGAAAGCCACATAAAGGCGATTCTTTTGCCAGAAAAAAAAAAAAGGTAATAAGAATAAAAAAGTGTCCTCACACTGTTAGTGCTCAGGAATTATTATTAATAACTTATTATTCACTAAAAGTGACTCATGGTTCCATGGACAAAGTTTCTATTAAATGTCTTCCATCATGATTGAGATAAATAAAGGACTAATTACACGGCCTTGGGGACTCCTGACCAATCAGTGAACCACCTCTAACCTGTTTTCTGCCTGGCAACAACAATCCCAAAAACTCTGATTGGATAACTCTGCTTAGATGTTTCCATGATAGTTAGCCTTTCTCTTCTGAAGCACAGAAGACAGAAAATCAGTCCAAATTTAGATTTAGAAGATGAATAATGATTAAATAAAAGATATTAAATATGACATTTGAAATGCCAATAAGTTTGTCCTTCTCTGAAGGCACCGAGGTTTCCCCTGTGCCTCATTATTCAACTCTACTGGTTTTACTGATCAAGAAACAAACAGTTTCCTCCCGTCTTTATAACCCGTGATTCTTCTTCTGTCTATTTCCCCTCATTTTATCATTCCCCGTACTTGACCCAGTGTTTCCTCTCCAGTTTGACTTCTTTAAACTATTTTTCTGACTGCAGACTTTATGTTAGAGTTTAAAAGTCTGCAGTGAAGGTCGTCTTTCTAAATGTCGATACATTCTGCGACAGGTTCATAATAACTATCTCTCTTTTATTTAGTCAAATCTCTACCACTGCTATGACGAACTGATACCCCACCAGAAGAAATCCAGCGAGATTGCGGTTTTACTGCAGTCTCTCTCTAAAAGCGGTAACGGTTCCATCTAACGGAGCGTCGGCTGTTTGACGTCTGAGAGCTGAAGGCCGGTCTTCCTGTGGCTTCATTCTGCCTCATGTGGTTTTTGTCGCAGTGAAGAATAACGAGGAGGGAGGGGGTACGAGACTTTTGATTAACCACATGTGCCTGCAAACACGGCCGGAAAAGAACTTTACACATTTATATTTCACTGAACACAGTCACCGTTTCAGCTTAAATGATGAAGAGAGCTCTAAAACTACAAAACTACAATATTACAAAACTACAAAACTACAAAACTACGACTGAAAATGTTTAGACTCAGCCAGGAAATAATGTAATAAACTGTTTTAATTCTGAACTTTCTTTTCCTTTTCTAGAAATGTGATCATATGTTGATTTATGCTGATGATTTTAAGTTTAATATCATTTCATGGATCATTTTCAAGTTTTATACAGGTGATGTTGTCATGACCAAACGTCGCCACATTCAATAAAGTCTAGCGTTTGTCAAACACTACCTCTGAATAAAACTTCATTTTGATTCGTCAATAACTTTATTGACAAAGACGATGAAATGTTCCTCTTTATCGTATCTCACGTATCTCTACTAACTGTCATATATATATATATATATATGACAGGTAGTAGAGATATGTGTGACAGTTATTATATATATATATATATATATATATATATATATGACAGGTAGTAGAGATATGTGTGACAGTTTTTGTGTCAACTGTTTCCATGAGTTGATAAACTAATTAATCTAATTAGAAGAGAACAGCGTCATCTACAAGAATCAGATACGGGGCGTCTTCGTCTTCTACAGGACGGATGTTGCGTATTCTTGACCTTCTTTCCGACCAATCAGGTGTAACCCCATTTCTCGAACCCTTGTCAACTTATTCTCTCAAAGGACGAGATTCACCTCAGACATGCTGCGCCTGCAACTCCTCCTCTGTGGGATCCGTGAGTTCCTTAAACTGAAGATAAACTACTTAAAGTATTCTAATGATGAAAGTCAGCCTATGTTTTCTGTAACACGGTGTCCTCTTGGCCTAGTTCACTCGGCAGCAGCGCTCCGACAGGACGCCGGCGTTCGAACCGCCAGCGTTGGGGACAATGTGACCTTAAAATGCTTCTATGACAAGAACGACCAAGTAGTGTCTCACTTCTCCTGGTATCAGCAGACATTAGGAGGCCCACCTGAGGTCCTGTTCAGTGTCTACAAGCATGACAGATCATTCGAAGACTTCCACCAGATGGAGAAGAACCCTCGTTACTCAGTGCAAAGGAAGGAAGGGGGGAACCATCTCCTCATCTCTGACCTCCGCCTCTCAGATTCAGCCATGTACTTCTGTGGAAGCTCATACTCCAACATGATGGAGTTTGGACAGGGGGTCTTCCTGAGTGTCAAAGGTAAAGTGCGTTTGTTTCTAGAGAGTGACTTTTTCATTTGAAGCAGCAAAATGGAGAAAGTTCATGCGTTCATTTAAGAAAATGTGAGATCTTCTAACTTCAGTCTTCTCCTCATCCGTCGTCCTCTCAGCCTCTAACTCCACCAACAACTCCAACTCTCTCCGACTCAAGATCTGATTCTGAGACTTCTCAGCCGGATCTGACTTTTCAGAAAAAGTCGAGTCAGGAGAAGGTCGTCTTGGTCAGGATCAAACTGGACCACAGTTTGGACTTTGGTTCACACTTTCAGGGGTGAAAGCTCTTGTAAAAATATATTTATGTTTAAAATTTGACCCTCAACTCACTTTTGAATCCCACATCAAACAATCTGAAGATCTCCTTTCACCATCTCAGAAATATTTCCAAACTCCGTTCTTCACTCACCTTGAGTGACGCTGAAAAGCTGGTCCACGCGTTCGTCTCCTCCAGACTGGATTACTGTAACGAGCCTCTCATCGGGATCCCTGATAAAAGTCTTCAAAGACTTCAGTATGTTCAAAACAGTGCTGCAAGGATCCTGATGAGAGCGTAAAAACTAACACATCACCCCCGTTCTTGATTCCCTTCATTGGCTTCCCATCTCCAAAAGGACTGGACTTTAATGGCTATCAATCGTACCTTCAAATTAAAAGGAATCAAAGAATATTTTTTTTAAAAGTCAGGATTCATATGGTTTTTCATAACTCAAAATATATTTTTAAAAATTGGAGGATATATTAATTTTAATGTGTGACTATAATGTAAAAAAAAACATTATTGAAATTTCCTCTACAGGCTCTTATAGCGGTAAAATTAATTTATGTCTGCAATGTTTCCCCACAAAAATATTATTTGGAACAATGAAAATATTACAAGGAAGAAGAAATCCCTATATTTTAAACATTGGATTGAGAAAAACACTATATTGCTTTCAAAATGAGCAAACTCAGCTTCTGTGTTATCAGTAATTTCTCCGGTTAAAAACCTTCCTTGTCACCTATATCGAATTTCAAAAGTTAATTAATCTTATTCCGGATGTAATTATACAACTGATGAAAAGTCATTTTGAGAAGAATGATTCAGAGGAACTAAATTATTCCTTCCTGCTTAATGAAGTTGATATTGAAAGTGCTAAATGCATCAATAAACATATAAGGAAATCCCTTTTATAGTAAAAGATAAAAGTTACTCAGAAATGAATATTATTGGAAGTCCTTATTTTCTCATTGATTGGTCCACAACGTCTCTTCTACCATATAAACTTGTTTTTACCCAATAAAATGAAGGAAGTGCAATTCCAAATAATTGCTAATATTTATCTTACAAATGAATTTTAACAAATGAATCTCAACATTGACAAATATTGACAAAAAATGTGGATTCTGCAAGAATGAGGAGGAAACATTTTTACATGTATTCTAGGAACGTGAACATTCTTCAAAAATTTGATAAAATTTTTTGATGAATTATATTGCGAAAATAAAAATAAAAAACTGAAGCAAATTATTAATTTCCTGAGTAAGTAATGCCTTTTTCTTTTTTGGTTTGATAGCTTATTTTCTTTTTCATAATTATTAAAATCTTTTTTCGTTCATGTAATTCTGTAATTCAGACAGAATGATACTTTAACAATAAATATTTTCTTATTCTTATTTGTTATTATTATATTCTATGTTATTTCATCAAAAGTACGTATTTTCACCATAAATTTCAGTTTTCAACATATTCTGACTGAAAAAGTAAAGTTATCTATTGTTTTGAAACTTACCGTTTCTTACTTTTGCGATTTGACGTTTTTTTACTATAATTTTAACATATAAACAATTTACTGTGTACAGAAACAAAATGTTAAAAATATGCCTGAGTTTATTTTCTATCTCCTATATAATGTATTATCATTAATGTACTGTCATTTCTAGAATATCTTTTATTTCCATGGTATTTTACCATAATTAACCGATTCATTTAGTCCCAAGAAGTATTATAATAGAACACATGAAAGTAAACTGTTATTACATTAATATTAGTATACTTACAACATAAATGGTTCTTCGTAATTGTAATTGAACTTTACCATAGGATACATAAAAAAAAGGTTTGTGAGGCTGAATGAAAAGGTTCCGGTGGACTTTGCGGGAGGTGTGAGTGCTTATCTAGGTGAGTGCTTAATCAAACTCTACCATCCCACAAAATCTCATCAGATCATCGAATGATTGACAACTTTAAATCGCATTGACTGAGTTAATGACAAACGCTTAATAGTGGAACCTGGCCAAGTGCGATAAGGGCAATCAGTTGATCACATGATGTTAATAATGAGTAAACTGGGGCCCATAATAGTTGAGCCGTTAATGCCTGAATTCTTGCAATGTTGAAGATCTTAGTCAAATCTTTGTTGGCTCTTCATCAACCCATCAACTTCATCAATTTTTTTTTTTTTACCAAAATCTGTTGCAGTTATTACGAATATTTCCCAGACGAACAAGCAAATGAGAAATCACCAAACCTCCTTTCATCTCTTGTTGGTCTGTAGATGTGAGCAAATTAGAAAAAAGTTTTTACATATACATGAAGTTCATGACCCGACCACAAGTTTCTTTTACCAACAGGACCAAAGGTTCTGTTAATTTTTTACATGCATTGAGCCGAAATACCTTCTATACCTCCCCGCTCCCCATCCCCCAGCCCCCATCCTCCCTTCCTGGGCCTCCTGCAGCAAAGAAGTCCTGGGTGCACCAACCCCCATGTGCATTCCCCCCATTTGCAAACAAAGAATCATGATGTATGTGTGTGTGTGTTAGTTCCAGTTCTTCCATCATGGAGGGAGATTCCGTCTCAGCCCTGAGTTCTCCTGCTCTGGTTTTGGATTTAGACAAAGTGAAGAGAAATTCCCAGAGGATGATCGAACGCTATCAGAAGATGGGGGTCCAGCTTCGACCTCACATGAAGACCCACAAAACTCTGTAAGAACACACTCACTCACACACACACGCAATGACATTGTCCGCTGATGAGGTCTCTGTATTCTTGTTCCCTGCATCTAGTGAGTGCGCTGACATCATGACAGGTGGATCCCGGAGATGCATCGTGGTTTCCACGCTGGCAGAAACTTGTTTCTATGCCGACCATGGATTTGATGACATCCTCTATGCGTACCCCCTGCCATTTGATAAGGTTATCTCAATTAACACACACAAAAAAACTAATTTTGTTTATGCATGTTTGATCATGGAGTTCACTGGTACCCCAAAAAGTGTCAAGATTTAGCAAAAATAATCAAATCAAATAGAAAAATAAGTCTTCTTCCATAGTCCTCTTAATTTTGAGTGTTTTCCACATCCAACCAGGTGCAGCATTGTGGTAAATTAATTCCAAATGGCCTCCTCTGTTTTAGTACTATTATTATATCCCCAAAAAGCACATTTTTATAAGATCGTCGTCGCCGCATCCACAGATCCTTTGTGTTGACAAAATAACTCATAAACCATTACATGGATCATTTTCAGATTCTATACCCACATAGACCATAGTGCGAGGAAGAACTGGATTTATTTTGGGAGAGGTCGGTTGTATATTTACAACACTAGGGGGAGCTTTATCTCTATATGTTTTTGGGTGATAATTTCTCTACAGTTGGTCTGATAAAGTGGAAATTTGGTGTGCGTGAATCGACTCGAGGAGATCTATCTTCTTTTTTTTTATATCAGATTTTGCCCTCTTAGTTCATATTTATTCATTACGGCACGCTTTTTTGGGAAAAACACAATTTACTGGTGTAACCGTTGGCGGATTAAGTCCAGATATGATTCATATGAATCAACTCAAGGAGATCTATTTGTTTGTATCATATTTGACTAACTTTGGGGAGCTTTATCTCCAAGGTTTGGACGCCATACTGTTGGTCCAACTTTAGTATATGAATCAATTGAAGGGAATCTATCCTGTACATAATTATAAAAAATAATAATAGTACATTTTATTTGTAACACACTTAACATTTGGATAAAATCTCAAAGTGCTACAAGATAAAAGCAGATAAAAGCATTAATTTAAAAAATATAATAATAATAATAATTAAAAAAATATTAGTAAAAAAGCAGCAAGTAGCAGAGTTAATTAAAAATCATAAGTTTCTGCTAAAAAGGAAAGTTTTAAGTCCTTAAAAGTCCTTTTAAAAGTGTCAGTGGTCTGTGGAGCCCTCAGATGGTCAGGGAGGGCATTCCACAGACGAGGTGAGTAAAATATACATATCATATTTTAATCAGCTTATTTGCAAAAGAACCCTTTTTGGGACATAAGTTAGCATTTAATTTTGAGAAGTTCAAACACGGGTGTTGCCTGTACAAAAAAGGAGATTTGGGGCTTTTTTATGGGATGTACCTTTGCTGCCAGTGACGACAGCGTAGGGCTAGATATCAATGACAATGATTGTTTGATACTGCCAGTAAACTAAATATTATTATTAGAGGTGCACCGATCGACGGCCCTGGGAGGCCAAGTTTGATGAAATCGGCCCAGCAGTGACACTGGAGACCGGTTACATGCGCCAATCAAGCACACCAAGCATGAGCGACCACGGCGCCAAACATCTCACGAGTAAACCAGAAAAACACAAGGCCCGCAATTTAAAACACCAGTAAGGACAAAATAAGTTTGTCTTTATTATCCTAGAGGAACAACCCCCGGAAACGTTCTGCACAATGAACTTAATCACACAATTTCACATTTAGTCTCCCCGAGGAACATAGCATGTGAAGAAGATCGGGTTAGCAAAGCAGCTAAAGCTAGCGGGAGCTCAGTGTCAGCCACAAGCCGGCTGAATGTATATAATAATAATAATACATATCAATAAGTTCATTTATGGTTTTAAAACTTTAGGACAAAAGAAGCTCCGGCGGAACATCCCCGAAAGCGTTCGGCACAACGAACGTAGTCACACACTCCAAATTTAATCGCCTGAGGAACATAGCAAGCTAAAAGCTAACGATAGAAGTGCGGCTAAAGCTAGCAGGAGTTCAGAGCCAGCCACAATGCAATGCAGGAGGCTTACAAAGTTTTATTTTCACTTCGAAATGTCATACAGTTGCTTTAAGAAACGTCAGGCGGGGAGGATGGAGGGTGCATTAATTTAAACAAGTCAGAAAACATACACATACAACACAAACCCACCAAACATGTTACTTCCACTGCAATCCTTCAAAAATAAGAGCACTTAAAATATATAACTCATTAGGATTTTTCAACTTTAAACAAAAAAAAAATTGGAATTGGCCGCTCAGACTTAATAAAAAATCATTGGTCGACCAAGAAAAATGCAATCGGTGCACCTCTAATTATTATGAACATCATATTGCAGGTCTAATATAATATTATTAAAATTAATTTGACAACTTTTATATTAGTAAGATCTCATCTTCCAACGATACTCCACATATTTTATGTGTGTGGATGTGTTCATAGGTGGAGCGCTGTGCAGCACTGTCAGAGAGGCTGGATCTCTTCCAGGTTTTACTGGATCATCCTCAGGCTCTAGAGCTTCTCAAGAAGAGACCGCTGAGGGACGGTCGGCGGTGGCACGTCTGGATGAAAGTGGACTGTGAGAACGGGAGAGGTAAAAACATGCAGGGAGGTGTGATGATGAGGAGAGGAAGTCACCCACTGATCTTCTGTCTGCTCTCTGCCGTAGCTGGTGTCCTGCACTCAGATGGTGAGGCTCTCAGACTGGCTCAGGCCATCAGTGAGGCGGAGGGGGTGGAGCTAACAGGAGTGTATGCTCACTGCGGAAACACCTATAAATGCAAAGGAGTGGAGCGAATCCAAGCCGCTGCCCAAGAAACCTGCGACAGGATTTTGCTTTTCATGGAAAAGTATGACTTGAGTGTAAATCAAAACTTCATTTACAAATCAAAAGCGTCTGACTTTTCTTTTTTTTTTTCAACATATTTGAACGTGTTTAACAAAATATATAAGTACAAAACAATCTACAGAGATAAAAGCATCAACAAATATACAAATGATAGATATACGTCCAAAAATAAAGGGAATAGTTTATCATCACAGTATGACACCAAGCCAGTTAAACGTCAGGGATATCAATCACTGATACAAGCACAAGTGAGCCGTTACAGTAGGAGCGCCGGACGTGTCCGTAGAAGGACAACAACCCAGCAGTCAGACGTGTGTCTGCTCCTCAGTGTGAGGAGGAAGAGGAAAGGCTCTGACAGATCCCTACAAGATGACCTCTAGTGAGGCTACTGGTGTGATGTTTCTGACAAAACTGTCAGCAACAGACTGCATGAGGTTGGCATGAGGGCACGACGTCCTCTACTGGGACCTGTGCTCACAGCCCAACACTGTGGAGCTCAACTGGTGTTCACCAGAGAACAGCAGAACGGGCAGGTTCTCCATTGGTGCCCCGTTCTCTTCACAGATGAGAGCAGGTTCAAACGGAGGTCATGTGACTGGCGTGACAGAATGTGGAGATGCTGCAGAGAACGTAATGCTGCTGCATCATCATCCAGCAGGCCCAATTTTTATGGGGGGTCAGTGATGATCTGGGTAGACCGATTCTTGGATCGTATCACAGACCTTTCTTTTTTTTGGAGATAATGCTCCTCCTACTGGCAGAGACATACAACTGACGTGTCCAAAATCAATCCACTTCTTCCTCGCATTAAGGTTTATGATGGTATGAAATGTAGAAAATGATCCATGAAATGGTTTTTGAGTTATCGTGTTAACATGAAGGATCTGTAGCGATGGCGGTTCCGTAATATCCCGACTATTCGGGGATACAAAAAAAAGATATTGAAGTTAGATCTAATGAAAACCTGTCTCGAAAATCCTTTCTGCCCTAACTCTGTGGGGGTTTTTTGGGGCAGACTGAATGCAGCTGGTATCACCTGCAAGTCCAGCATTGGCTCCACCCCGTCCTGTAGTCACCCAGTCAAAGACATGGCCCGGCTCAGCGAGGTTCATCCTGGAAACTACGCCTTCTACGGTGTGTGTGACTGAACAGGAGCAGCAGGTGTATCTGTGCTGTGACCCAGTTTTAATGAAGAAGGAGTCACACGTTGAGAAGAAATGATGGTGTTGTTGTCTGTTAGACGTGCAGCAGTCCCTGATTGGATCATGCAGCCTGGATGATGTGGCTGTGAGGGTTCTGACGAGGGTCATCGGACACTGTCCTCACAGGAACCAGCTCCTGACTGACTGTGGATGGAGTGGACTCAGGTAACTTCATCAATATAGTTTTCCTCATTTGCAGAATGACTTTTTGCCTTAAACCCTTTTTTCCTCTCAGTCTAGACGGGTCTGGAAAACTTCCCACTGGATATGCAGTGATTGAAGGACACCCAAACCTCAAGTAATGTTCTCTACTCTTCCCTCGAGTCTTTGCCTCTATTCCTCTCGGGTCTTTATACTTTTAAACTGAGGTTATGATGTTCCCCCCCAGGTTGTTGGCTATGACCCAGGAGCACGGTATAGTGGCGCCCATCTCCGGACCGCTGGACTACAGCAAGTACCCTCTGGGCTCTCAGCTCATGCTGATCCCCTACCATGTTAGTACTGCTGTTCAATCACAATTTAACTTTCTGTGACCCTGTCGTCCCGTTGAACCCTCTCTCTGCTGATTTTCATAGTCATGTGCGACAGCACTGATGCATCCTGTGTACCACGTTCACTCTGAGGGCCGTCTGGTGGGGCAGTGGACCCCGACACGCGGGTGGTGAACCTCTGTCCTGCTCATACATGACATGTATAGGACAGATAGATGACCGTCGGAAGAAGACTTCTTGAAGCATCTCACATCACCTGTGGTGGATTACATAAGTAATAGATGATTATTGTTCAAACGAAGTTCAGCACTAAAATACACAATGATTTTTTTAATGTATACTTAATTCCCAAATGTCTAATCTGAAGTAGTGTGGGAAAAATGCGTAATTAATAATGTAATAATGTAATTAAACAAATGGTAGCATTAAAGCAACTCTTCTATTGATTTCATGTATATCAGCCTGTGTTTTGAAAAACACCAGCGTATTAGTCAGTAAGAAAAAGACGAAGACGAAGACTGCAGCAATAAATGCCATTAGTGCACTGGTAGGATCTAGGAACTCACTGAATGCAAATAAATAAGTATGACGCAAACATTTGATACAAATTGTCTTTATGTTTGTCCTGCTTGGTGATTAAACACAAACGACGATGTGTTATTGATTTCAGTGTGAATGGCATGGGTTATGATTCATTATTTGTTCTTGTAATTATCTAAATGTCTACCTTAGTATCATATTCAGCAACTAAGGACAACGACCAAGTGTCTATAAAAAATTTTCTGGTTTATTTTTATGATGGCAAAATTGTGAATGATTATTCTCAATTTCCATTTCTTTTTGTCTATTTGACAATCATTTTTTTTACAGATATGCTTGTCACACATTCACTTCTTAAATATCAGTGCTATTGCAAAAAATATTTCTGCAACAACATTGTCACCAACCAACCGTTGGTGACAATTGTTGCTTCACTGAGATATGCTTCAGCATTTGGAAATAAACATTTTTAATCAGTCGTTTTTGTTTTATCCACAAAAATCCGACTTTCAATATTGGGTGATTTTCATTTACATATTACTTTATACAATTCACACACATGGGTCGGATTCTGCTATATATCAGATTCATAATGGTGGCAGTGTCATGTCTTTACTTCACTCATATTATATATTGATCCCTCCAACCTCTCTGATCCAAGCTATTGTCCAAATTTTGCTTCCATTTTCAGAGTAGTGGAGCATCATGAGTTGTTCACGGCTGGGTGTTGAGCAACTTAGAACAAGAGATCCATAATAATAATAAGAAAAAAAATAATTACAAGATGATAAGAATAGTTCTTTTTAAGAACTGCGTCAAAAGAGGAGAAAAAGAAGAAGATGATAAACAATTTTTGTTTCCATTAAAATTAGATTTGAAAAAAGTTCCAATAAAGTTTGTATAGTTCTACTGGTAAGTGCATTATAACAACTTATTATTATTTTATCACGGAACTGCATTGATCTGATGGAAGAAAATACCAAAAAAAAATCAATATCATTTTATAGCGTGATAATTTTCATGTTCTCATATGCAAATGTAAACATGAAAATGATCCAGTTATAACGTGATACTGATTATTTATATACGGGCACTTTTTCGCGTACTACAAGGCGAAGTGCATCCTGGGAAATGGCGTTTTAATGAAACCAAGCTTCTTATTGGCTGCCGCATGACCTATCAACTATCACGTGGTTTAAAAACTTCAGTAGGATGGCGCGGAAAGTTGTCACATCACACACATTGTAGATGTCATTTTCTGGACTTTTTGTTTACATGTTCCTGCGGTCATACCGGTTTTGTCAGGTGAGTAATGGATGTTTGGAGAGATTTTGTAACTGCTGAGGTTTTAATTTTGGACATTCTTTGCTGACTCCAGCCGACAGTCCTTATCGTCAGACTGTCAGCTAGCATCACTTACTTTAAAAGCTCAACCCCATGGTAGAGCCAGTAAACGTCCGGTTAGAGCTTATAATATCATAAATTTGTTTCGTGTTTTGTTTGTACGGCTTTGCTGTTAATCTAAAACTAGCTTCTGTTACACAACATGTGGTTCGTTTGTCTTTTTAAGCTATGAGTGTGCTGGAGGTGAAGTTCATTGGTGATGGAGATGCTCTGGAGCATATCGTGGACAAACAGGAGGGTGAGGACAGCAGACACCGAATCTCTCGGGGTGGGTGATATGAGGCTCACTCCGCTGTGTCACTAACTGTTTGTGTTTAACTATAAGGTGTGCAGAGCAACAGTGGGTCTGTGCAGAAGATGGTGACGTTGAAGAGTCCAGCAGGACGACGGGCCAGGGAGGATGCACCACATGATGGAAGTGAGAATGGAGTCTTTGATGAGCAGAACTATGTCCAAGCTCTAGGAGCAGACAACATGGAAGGTGAGCGAGGCATTAGTACAACTCCTACGCACTAATAGACATTTACTTACAAAACAGCAGACAATAAAGCAACGCAAGCAATTACAAATCCAAAAATAATGCAGCTGAAAAGGATTTCTGTGAAAAAAATATGTTTGAAGCAATGATTTAATTTCAATTTGTCAAGTCTGTCAACTAGCATAATCTGATTGGGCAGGGGATTTCATCGCTTAGGAGTCCTGTTGTCAAAATCTCTGTCACTATTGTTCACCAGCCTTGACCTCGGGAGGCGAGGGTACATTAGAGGACCTCAGGTTATAATGTGAAGCACAAGGGGGAAAAAAACTCTGTGTTATAACTGGTAGTTGGGCCTTAAAAGGCATTAAAGGAATCTAAAAATCAGTCCTGATTTTAACTAGCAGCCAGTGAATGGAGTAGTATGACGACCATAATACTCAGCTGCTACTTAGTGTATTATATTGCTTTTACACTGAAAGGGGCGTCCTTCAAAGTAAACTCACTTCTTTTAGATCAGTCAGAATTTATTGAACTGATCAATTCTGGAATCAAAAATTTGGCGGTTAATATTCTCCTGATATAATCTGAATTGGCCACTGATCTCATTGCTGGTAAACATATTATAATGCTAAAGATATATATTTTTTCCTGTTTCTTCCAGAGGAGGAAGTGGGGATGTCCAGAGTGGCGGGCTCCTCCATTTTCACCTTTCAAAAAGTCAAACGTGGACACAGCATGGCTCAGACTGGTGAGGGTCTCCAGTCCCCTCTGTCATGCACACATGGCTGTATTGTATGACATCAGCATTATTTATCAAATGAGCATTCTATTTGATTTGCTTTTAAGGATATTACATCTTTTGTTTCTGTCTTATTATAAACAGCAAGTGAGTTGGCACGTCATGCAAAAAGTGTGAGCTTCAGCACGACTCCAAACACAGAACCCTCCACTCCCACCCGAACAGGACGCAGTGAGTCCACAGCGCTGCGTTCATCATTCAGTTTCCACTTACTTAAATCTGAATCCATCCTTTCTCTCTACATCTCTCTGACTAGACCACATAGGTGAGAGCAGGACACCACAAAGGGTGAGAATAGAAGGAATATGTTTGCCTATCTTCATATTTTCATCATTTTTCTGTTTCTTGTAATGAGATGTCAGAGATGTTTTCTAAAGGGAGTAACCTCTGCTTGTTGTACCACAGAGGAAGAAGGTGCAGTTCGTCTCCACAACACCCCACAGGCTCAGGAAAAGAATGACAAGTGAGTTCAGGGTTTGTTGTATTAGATGTAGATTATCTTATTGTCACATTAGTCAAGCTATGTAAAGTTAGAGGGTCTGTATGATCCATAGCTTTTGATCATTTCAGCCCCGAGCATCCGGTCGGAAAGTGATAGCGAGCTGTCACCCTCTGACTCTGAGGAGGGGGAGGGGGAGGAGGAGGAGGAGGAGGACGTGGATGGTGCCGATGAGCTGATCGTAAAGAAAGATGAAAAGGCAAGCTCAAAGACTCCAAGGACGCCCAGTAAAGGTTTGTCTGCAGCCCTCTACAAGACTCCAAAGAAGGGCAAGATCACTCCTGAACCCCTCAGTCAGCCCAGTATGGTGGAGGAATATTTTGAAGCTCACGGCAGCTCAAAGGTCTTGACATCGGACCGAACTTTGGAGCGTTTACGCACCCCTAAACTTGACAGGGTCAGTATATATTAGCCAGCTTTCCGAATGTTTTACCAGTGAGCTGTGTTCTTCGTTCCTGAGACGTTTCCGGATTTTGTCTTTGTAGGAGACGTTGGTTCAGCTTTTACAGGGAAAACCATCCTGCTACTCAGAAGAAATTCAACGACTCCACAACAAACACCGGAAGCACTTCAGCAAATGGATGTTACAGTTACAGTGAGTGTATATTTCATTATCACATGCTTTTTTTTAGCGTGGGATAATGAATACAATTTTTTTTTTCACAATACACATTTTCTATCAGTCATAAAGTTTTTCTGTATTTCTTCAGGTTGGGGTTCAGCGTACTGGTCTATGGTTTGGGCAGCAAGAAAGCTCTGCTGGAGGACTTTCGTGCTTCTCACTTGTCGCAAGAAATTCATGTTGTGGTCAATGGATTCTTCCCTTCTATCACTCTAAAATCGGTCAGTAGACTCCAAAAACCATAAAACACTAGTTAAACCCCGACAAGCCCGCAACCCCCTGCCTTGTGCAAGCAATCCCCACGATTGGACTCCTCATATTAAGTTTAAAGTTATGTCCGAAAAAACAGTGTCTTTCAAAAAAAAAAAAAAGATCTCATCAAATCAATATATAGGCACAAATTTGGACTAAATCGGACGTTGGATTGAGAAATGATCGCCCATAAACTTTTGAAGATAAAGCTCCCCTAGTGTCAGAAATGTGCAACTGATCATTCACAAACTCTCTGGGATATACCACTGTAACAGGCTAATAAATGTTGATCTCACCTCATATGTCATTGGTTATAATGTTATGGCTGACTAATACATCATGCATTTGTGCCATGAAGATTGATTTAAAAAAATATATAGAATAATTAAAAACATCGGTTATCTACAAAACTTCAGAATCAAATGTTTATTTATACAGAGCAGAAAACATTCCTCCATAATTACATTATTCCCCTTGTTGAGTAAGATTTCCAGTTTGTAACTGCTTTGCAACATTGATGAAGGCAGTTTTTTCATTGTTTCGGTTCTAATTCCAGATCTTAAACGCCCTAACGTGTGAGGTTCTGGAGCATCAGGGAAGTTTTCGAACCCCTTCAGACCAGATCCAGTTCATCACTCAGACCCTGAAAGAGAGTGAGTGTCTCTGTGAACTGTCCAAGCTCTTAAGTTTCCTAGAGTTCTTGAGTTTTTACAGCTAAAGTGTGTCTTTCAGGCCCAGATCTCCATGTTTACCTGTTGATCCATAACATTGATGGACCTATGCTGCGAGGAGAGAAGTCCCAGAGTGCACTGGGGCAGCTGGCATCCCTGCCCAACCTGCACTTGGTGGCTTCTATAGACCATATAAACGCTCCACTGGGTGGGTGTTCTAACTGTGTGTTTAAATGTTCACCTTAACATTTTAGTGTTTATTCTTCATGGATATGACAGGTTTAAGATTAAGACTTTGGTAAATATCATTTGAGGACTTACTCCAAACAATTATTTTACTTGATACAACAAAATTAAAGTCTAATAAGGGTCAAATAATTTTCTAACAACATGCTTTACAAAAGTGTGGTCAATTTATAGTAAAGGTAGTACCGGTTAATATTTTCGATTAGACACAAAATCCCTGGAAAATCTTCACTGTCATTATGATATATTTAATGTTATTTCATCATAAAATACAAAATCTCTGATAAATCTTCACTGTCATTATGATGCATTTAATGTTATTTCGTTGTAAAATAATTTCATAAGCATTATAATTTACCGTTAAAAAAAACATGCTTGACCAAACAATTTGTCGTTTTTTGGGTAAATCTAGAATGTCCCAAAGAAATAAAACATCCAAAGACACAATTCTTCTGTTGGCTGTTTCCTGCTGATCACATGAATTAACTCGGAATCATAAATTGTCCTTTTCTATCACTCAGCTGGTAAACATAGATAATCCTTCATAAAACCTTGTTGATTTGTATTGGATTACATTCTTCTGGTTTGATCATTGTGGTGTATCTCCTCCCAGTGTGGGATCAGTTTCAGCAGAGCCAGTTTAACTGGCTGTGGTGGGAGTGCGTGACGTTCCAGCACTACGCCGAGGAGACGTCTTATGAAAACTCTCTCCTGGTGCAGCAGTCTGGCGCTCTGGCTCTGTCCTCCCTCACACATGTGCTACGCAGCTTGACGCCCAATGCAAGGTACCACGCGCACCGCGTTTCTGACAAATATCACTTCTTGAGTTGCCAATGATTTGCCGGAGATCTTCATGTCTCTTCATCCTCTCTATTTGCAGAGGAATATTCAAACTGCTGGTGAAATTTCAGCTGGAAAACAAAGATAATCCCTCGTACACAGGTGCGCCTGCTTTATTTTAACATGCGGTGCAGATTTTCCACTAACGTGAATGTTTTGAGTAATTATTTCAATGTTCTCTCCGCAGGTCTGTCATTCCAGGATTTCTACCAGCGTTGTAGGGAGGCGTTCCTGGTGAACTCTGACCTCACCCTGAGGACTCAGCTGACTGAGTTCAGAGACCACAAACTGATTCGGACGCGCAAGGTGGGTTCCCTCTCTACCAAGCTTTCATCCAGAGCCGTCGCTCTCCGTGAGCCGAGCGGGTCCTCTCGCTCACATCATTCTGTTTGTCCAGGGCGCAGACGGAGTGGAGTACCTGATGGTTGCTGTGGACGCGAGCACATTGACGGATTTCCTGGAGAACGAGGACGGAGACTGAGAAGAGCAGAGCTGCAACTATTTGCATATTCATTGATTCATCAATTACTATGACGATCCCAGGAGTAGGTTGATGATGAGTTAGTCCATTTTCAAACAAAAATGCTGCTTTTCTATGAACTCACTGTAGCAAATGGAATATTTGGACAATGGGGGAATGTGATGAGCTTTGTATGGGCTAAATAATTAATTGATTACGAAAATAACCGATAGTGACTTAGGAAATCCATCATTTTTACTTCAATAACTGATCAACCAATAGAGTGATTGGTTGAATGACTGATATACATTCCCAGTTACATCAGACCAAAGGACAGCCTGAATAAATGGTTCAGATCTGACTGTTGGGTATAATGATGAGTCGTCAAAAAGGTCCCATCGTAGCAGTGTGGCATTCACATAATGTGTTTTTGATGTGTGCGTGTTTTCAAATAACACCTGTAATTAAAACAGAGACTTGGAGTTCATGTATTGCAATTGTATTGCCTTTACTTACAGAAATATATTTACAATTAGCAAAACATACAATATTGTGGTTTTTTTGAGGCAGGTAGGCATGCAGCTACAAAAAAAAAAAATATATATATATATACCCAGAAAGCTGAGGAAATGATTCCGTACTGCTCCACGTGTGAAAACAGAGTGGAGAGTGAGGTCAGTGTGATTACATCAGCTGCACATAAGCCATTAAATTATGATGTCTAAACAAACAAAAAAAAAAAAAGGTGCGCTTGGATCAGAGTATAAGGTAAGTGCGATGCGCTTTAAACATGCATTATCTATAGTGCTCAGAATCCACTGTTGAAAGTAACTCTACTTCTAATACGATTTATTACTCTCTGTAAACAGTTTCATTAAAACCCACGAAAGTCCGATTTTACAGAATCGTCATGGCCATCGCTGATCCTTCGTGTTAATAACTAATAGATCATTTTCAAATTCCATACTAACAGAGATCCGAGAGCAAGGAAGAACTGGATTGATTTTTAGAAAGTTTTTGCACTTTCACAATCCTGTCAATAGGAAGAGCTTTATCTCCAAAGGCAATTTCTCCACCATTGAGCCACTTTAGACCAAAATGGGTGCTCAATGTATCATATTCCACTTTAATAGTTCATATTCTACTCATTAGGGTGGGCTCTTTGTGGTTTCTCCTCTGTAACTTCCCAAACATCTGTCCAGTTGTATAAATTTAGCTCCTATGAACTGGCACAAGGAAATTTGTCTCGGTTTCTTCCTGAGCTCAGAAAAACTAACTATTTATCTTCATTATTGAGTCGTTATTGGATCTGATCTTAAAGCAGACTGCTGACTTTACATAAATAGTAAAGTTGAGTAAATATGGAGATTATTAGTGAGTCACATTCTATGTGAGGAGCTCAATCGGGGGGATTGCCGGAACAACGCAGAGGATTTGGGGGATTTTCTGGGATACACCCTTGCTGTCGGGGACGACAGCGTTGGACTAGTTGGTGTGTGTTCTAACTAGTTTCAAGCCCTTTCAATGCTAATTACGTGCGTTTTTGTAAATTCTGGTTCCATTACAAGTAAAACGATCAATGGATTGTAGAGTATCGACCTAACAGTTTCTATCCTCTCTCACATTTTGGCTCCTCAAACACTCAATAGTGAATGACGTAATGCCAAACTCCATGCTTCAAACCAGTGTTAGGTGGGATTATTCTTGGTTGGGATTGTTTCTGATCCCCAGAATGACGTTTTGGTTAAACACGGAGGGAGGAAGGAATGAGAGGGTTGAATTGTTTCAGTCTTGGATGTCTGACTGTGTCTTTTGTGACTCGATGAGCATTTCTGAGTCCACTGTGTAACTCTGGAGTCTGTTCAGAGAAGCTGTGTGCACGATTCGGAGGTCCTCTTCATCCAAATCCCTCAGCAGCAGCAGGACTGCATCAAGAGTGTGAGTCTGACAATACAATATCATTATTAACAGATTGTAAATGTTACAATATTCACACAATGGTCTGGGAAGCATTGATCAGATATAAGAGGGTACCGTTTTCAGTGTTGGTCTGCTCTCTCTGGAAGACGGAGAAGAAAGAGATGGGAACTTGTCCCTGGAGAGGGGCTTCATCCCCAGCTTTTCCCGGATTTTGCTAAAATCAAGAGAGAAATATCTTGTTTTAATGTGGATATACTGGTTTAACAGACTGTTTTCAGCTCATGTTTCTTGTGTGTGTCAATCCAGAAGGTTTACTTGGTCTCCTCCATGTTGTAGTTAAGGGGGTCATTCTCGTTTTCTGCCTCTGAAAGTCCGTTGGTGGAAAGCTGCTTTTGGAGACTACCTGGGGGTGTAGTCACCTCTTCACCCTCCATTAGCGCTAATGCAAGCTCCTCCTCCGTCACAACTACAAAACACACATATATGCGTCATAACAATACTGTCCATTTCCATCACAGAAGTGTTTAAGGCATGTTAGCATTTTGTCCTCAAAGGTGACGTGTTGGAGGCAAGTTGGGATGGCTAAATGACAACAGGTGAGGGGATGTCAAAGCCCAGCTCTGAGAACTTGGGCTTGGATATGTCTCTTGAAACGCTCTTCAACTTATTTTCTAAGTCTTCCAAGGATAGCTACGGGTGTCATCGAAAACTACTAAGAAAAGCGCTGAGGCAGTCAAAGTTCGATGCAGAAGTGAGTCTGATGTCTCCAACATGATTATGTCATAGGTTATACTTATTTTCTGTTAATATGATAACGTCAGAGATCATACTTGTCGGGGTTTTGACTAAACTAAACTGCAGTCTTCCTTCTACGGGGATCAAGCTGGCCCTGTAGTCCAATTCGACAAGAGTTACTGCAGCATAAACTGCTGAATAGGTTAATGCTGGTTCTTGTCGCGTCTTCTTTTAAATCATGTGGATGGCTGGGTGCACGTTCATCACTTTCATATCTGTGTGCAATTTGGTGCACACCCAAATAAAATTTTGGACCTCCCACTAGTCTGCCTGTACTTATATCCCTGAGTAGTGATATTGCGGGATCGTCATGGCCACTGGATCGGCTTCAGATCCTTTGTTTTAATGCGATAACTCAAAAACTATTAAATGGATCATTTTCAAATATTATACCCACATAGACCTTAGTGTGAGGAATAACTGAAAATATTTTTGGAAAAAGTCAGTTACATGTTTGCTCCACTATCGGGAGATTTATCCCCAAGATGCCAGTTTTCAGGAGATCATTTCTCAACCGTTGGTCAGATTTTGTCCAAATTTGTCATCTGTCATTGTAATTGTTCATATTCTACTCACTATGTGGCCTTTTTTGCAAAAAAAAAAAGAAAAGTATTTTCCCCCCGCCCATAACTCCCTAAACGTAAGTAAAAATTGTGCCTAAATTTAGCTCCAATGAATTTACAAAGGGAAATCTGTCTTTTCATTCCTGAGCGCAGAAAAACTAAATTAACTGTATTTATCTTCATTATTGAGTCAATATAGGATCGGATCTTAAGAGCACACTGATGACTTCATAGAAATAGTTACGTAGAGTCAATATGGACTGGACTGGTTCGACATCATTAATGAGTCACATTTGATTTGAGGAGAGTCACAGAACACTGTCACTCACTTTGGTTGTCGAGCTTCTGGAGTTGAGGCAGGCAGCGGAGTACAGTGAGGCGATATCGGCTGGAGTCCGTTCCACAACAAGGGTTCTCAGCCAACAATAGCACCCTGAGACGTGTCAATGGACGCAGGTGGGAGAGTTCAGTGAGCGATGGAATCATGTTTCTCCTCAGGTAGAGTTCACCCAGTGATAGACAGCCGGCCAGCGGAGCAAGAGTTGAGACTCTGTTCACACTGCAGAGAGACAAAAAGGAAGAACATCCCAGCTAGGAGTCACAGAGTGACTGAGATTTAAGTAACTTCACTTTTAGCTTTAGCTGCGACCAGAATGGGGAAGAACTAAAATGGTCTTCATGGATCTTTGCTTTGAGAGTAATAGATGTCGAAATAAATCTCCTATCATATTATAGTAATATTAATATGTCATGAGCTTGGGTTAGGTTTACACAAATTGACCTTCAGTGGGTTACTTTTGACATTTATCCTGACTGTATGTACTTTTTAGGTTTAATGCAAGAAAGAAAGTCAAATCTATGCTTCTACTTTTATGAATATATATATATATATATATATAGGGAGATTTTTTTTAGAAAGGATGCATGTACTTTAACTACTTCTACACATCAATGTCAAGTGAAATGACTGTCAGTGAGAGAGTGAAGAGTCAAGTGGACAAACCTAAGTGTCAGCACCTCAATGTTGATCATTTGAGAGAAGATAGAAATCTGGAGGGTACAGGGTATCAGAGAACATGAAAATTATTGGATAATCCCATAAATACAGTTTCACAATAATAAGGAAGAGTAACAAACTCAATTTGACAAGGAAAAGTGAATTCAGCCCCAAAGCAAATATGACTGAACTGTTTGACTACTCACTTCCGTCAGGTTGCATCCCCTGCAAAAACGAAATGCAGCATTACCACACACATACAAATGACACTGGTACCTGTCAGTCTCGAATATGATATGTAGACTATATACCAACATAATGAATTGGACGCTTGTATTTAATGGTTTACCAGCAGTTCAATTTCTTCACGCTTTCCAAGTCGGAGGCCTTAGCCTTAGCAAGAACCAGCTTCCGTGTTAGCTTCATAGCATTTTAGTCAAATAATATCCAACACGGGGTGATATTTTAAAGCATTCGCTGTCTATAAACAACAGCGGCCGCGTTATGCTAAATGGACAAACATTTCAGATCAGCAGTGTTCAAATCCGCCACAGGAACACGCATGCGTGTATCCACGAAGCGTCCTTAGTTACAGTCATTTCCTGTATCAGTTTTGCATGGCTTAGTCATCTTTAAAAAGTGCATCATAAATGTTGATATTTAGCGAAACCTTCCAATGTGTTTTATAAACGTGTCGTTATTTTTATTGAGCTATATTATGATGAAAACTCTGAGTCCCACAATGCAACGCAAACGAATGGGTAAATCGCGCCTGCGCGGTAAGCAATCCCTCTTTGGACCTACGTCTCCACTGAAAAGATGGTGAGCGCTGAATGCCCCCTTCCCAATCCATGTCAATCTCACATTTTTCATGGTTTAAATGTTGTAATCACACTTTTTATAGCTCCGCTATATCTATATTTTTCAGATCTGACTGGTATCATCGTTAACTTTGTGATTTTATGACGAGCTAAAACGATGTTTTCAAATCATTGTGACAGAAATGGCGGCCACTGTAGCTATGCTATCTGATTTCTGTTACCGGTGGGATAGCTTTGTTACATTATGTTAACAGTTCAATAACGGTGTTCGTGCTACATCTAGGACCTATTGTATTGAAAAGTAAAGTTTAATTTTGTATACTGTTAACTGTCTCTCATGTCGTTTTCAACTTTAGAGGTTTACGTTGATCAGATGGTTAGCTTAGCAAGAGTAAGCTAGCTGTTACAGCAATGGGGAGAACTTATTCCCCAGCTTCTAATTTCTTTTCTCCACTGTGGCTCAGTAGTCATGTTGGATATTCTCAGTGGTGAAAGATAAAATGTCTCCACCTGAACATTCGCCCGACTAACATCAATATTGATTGGATAGTAACTGGTGAATGCATCAAAATAGCTAAACATGTGTTGGACATACATTTGGATTTTCAATTGTTCATGTCAATGTTAACACTTTACTTAGTTTTTTATTACATTTTTATTGTGCTTTTGGAGATAAGCCTGGTGTATAGAACTCGAACATGTGATTTCATGAATTCTGTTTCTCGATTGAGTCAAGGAAAGTTGATTTGGAAGCCACTGAGCTTCCGTTAAGACCTGAAGACGTTTCATCCAAGAGCCTTTAACAGTTAGGTATTTAACCTGCTATCACATGCAGTGCGGTCTTAACAGCTCTCCCCAGACAGTTTAACCGTGATCCATACCTGAATTCACATTATGCCTTAGCAGATAATCAAGACTACTGTGTTCCCATCAACCCTTCACAACTCTTTTTTGTGATGTGTGGTCCACTTTATACTTCTATCTATGTAAACTTCTGGAGTATTCTTTATCTGCACCTGCATTAACGCTGTATGTTATATCGCATCTCAATGTGTATTCCTGTTATCGGCAGGCCAAGCGCACCAAGAAGGTGGGGATCGTTGGTAAATATGGCACGCGTTATGGCGCGTCGCTTAGGAAGATGGTCAAGAAAATTGAAATCTCCCAGCATGCTAAATACACCTGCTCTTTCTGTGGCAAGGTAAGGACAGCTTTTGGAAAATACAAATATTGTGATTTTGTGCTGGAAGCAGTTAATCTGTAATCACTCCTAATATGCAAAATTCATATCTACAGACCAAGATGAAGAGGAGGGCTGTGGGTATCTGGCACTGTGGGTCCTGCAGGAAGACGGTGGCTGGAGGCGCCTGGACGTACAAGTAAGTACAATTTTGCTGTGTTGTAATTAGTGCTGCAACAAATAATCGACAATAATTGATTAAGAAATTAGTTGTAAACATAGTCGATTAGTCTGTGACGTCATCGAACACTGCCTCTGACACAGCGTAATAAGAAGGAAGAAAATACTAGCGCCATAGCAACACCATTGCGACAGAAAACATCCATGGTATGGTAGCATTTCTCCCTAAACATGGCAAAAAAATGTAAACTGCAATATTTGCAAAGCTGTCCTGGCGTGGAGCACGCCGGTAACTGTGGAGCATTTGAAGCGGAGAACGATGAAGATTCGTCTCTGTACGCTAGCTAGCTCAGTGTTAATATGCATGTACTTAAAGCTTCTGTTGGGTTTAACGTTACTTTTGGAAATGTAATGAATTTTTAATGACGTTGAGCGTACCAAATAGCTATTAGATAACAATGATACTCTAGCTGTGTGGCCTATTTGTTGTATTAAAGTAATTTTTCTGCACGTGCAATGTCGAAATAAACGATTTGCAATATATTGTAATAATTACGGCATTTGTGGAGAGAGAATTGGAGGTCTGCTCGCTGCGCAGGTTTTAAACTGTTAGCATGGAGATCAGCACAAGGCTTTTGCAAGTGCTTGATGAATGCCAACCTTTCCGAGGTTTTTAACATGGTCAATAGTTTGTGTCCAAAATAGGTGATTAAACTATGGTTGCTCCTCAAAACACATAATCCCTCACAAGAGTGATATGCCTTCCGACTGTAAAATGTGTAGCTCAGGTCAAATAAAGTAGGAGTGTTTGATCAGCTTTCAAATTTTGAATATTTGTGTGTCTCTGTCTAACTTTAAAGCCTAACTGAAATAATTTGCATTACAAAATGATGGTAGGACATTTCCAATCTGCCATTACAAATCTAAAATAACTGTAGAACAGTTTTTAAATAGTGTTGGTGATTGCACATCTAATGATGGTGGGGTGTTGTGTTTTTCTTATCAATACATCCTACATTTGCTGAAATCTTGTATATTGAAATGAGTTGTCTAAGCGCTTGTTTAAAATCAATCGTGATGAATAACTGTTTTGTTTTTGTTTATTGCAGCACAACCTCCGCTGTTACAGTCAAGTCTGCGATCAGGAGACTGAAGGAATTGAAGGACCAGTAAACCATGTGCGATATGGTGGATTTGGGACTTTATTTTCTATAATTTAACCAACCGGGACGTGGCCTCAACATCCAAAAATAAAGCGGTCTGGAGTTGAAATCTTATGTCTTCATCTGTTTGGTCATTTTGCAGTAAAAGCCGTACTTGTTAGAAATTATTAGAAGATGGTTTAACGTAACCTGGGAACGGTCTCGCAGCATAAGAAATGGATTTTCCCAACCCCAGAAAATCCAGAGTATCTCTGGCTCTGTGAACATATTTTATGGAAGAGATAAAAGGTATGCAATAAAAGGAATGGATTAACATTTGAGATACTCTTCTTAACTTTAATATGGAATATAGACTTTGATGTCAAATAGATATTTAATGACTTCCATGTACCTACAGTTTGTAAATTCTGTGTGTTTGCTGTCAGATATTGGCAGACCTAAATATTCTGTAAAAAAGGATGTCACCCACCCAGAGTATTTTCACCAATATCCATTCACTTTCAACCATGTTGAATTATTTACTAGTAGTAACCTAAGGAGTATTTTTATTTAGTGTCATACACACTTTGTACTCATGATGTTAAAGGAGAACAGAATAAATGTAGTTATTGACAGCACCAGCTGTATCAATATGACACACCCAGAAATTGCATGATGATTCTGATCTGGCCTGGAAACTTCTTTGGCTGAGCTGGAGAGTGTTTCTGGGATGGCTGGAATACTCATCTAGGCCTGCTATCACTGAGACCCAACCTTGGATGGATGGAAGAAAACGGATTGGGATTTTAAAGCCTATTGGAGCTCCTGTAACAATCCAAAACCAACTTGATCCAAACCAGTGATATTTAGTAAATACTTTGTAAGGGCCCTGAAGTTCACGTTTTTTTTTTTTCTATTCCTACATTTATCAGAACTGAAGTTCTGTGGATGCACTTAATAGAAGAAATCACTTAATTGGCTAATTGTGTAAACAGACAAGGATTCTTAAAACCTGGTTTATTGTGGTGCCATGCTTACGCGAAGGGTTTATATTTAATACTGAAGGTGGCTAGAAACTGAAGCGGAAATGTTAGAGAGGAGTTCAAGATTTCCAAAGTGACTGGCAATAGAGAAATCTGAATGTATTTTATGAAATTTGTCCGAATTGTATACCCCTTAAGTCTTCGCTGCATTTTTTTACTCAATATATCTGTTACATTGTATTTTATTCTTTTATGTATTAGGTGTATTTATGGTATAATGATTATCAAAAAGTAAATTGAGCCACACATCTATTCTATTCAATGGGGAGGATTGAAACCATCCTCTATGCAAATGTCAGTCTAGCTTTAAAAACGTCCTGTCGCTGCCGTAGTTCGGTGGACCACCTCAGCGGAGCCTCGATTTTGAATCCTACTATGACGACGTCATGAACTTCCTCTCGCGATGAATTAGATTGGGTCGGCATTCGTATGTTAAGTCACGTGCTCGAAAGTAAGTGAAAGGCTACGTATGAAACGTCATCGTCCTACTGAGCCAATCAGAGGGGGTAGAGTGGACAGTGGCGTCGTCATATTAGGATATCATGGCGACAAGCGACCTGTGGAGGGCAGCAATGCGCCTCAGTTTCATGTAGTCTGCCGCATGAGAAGAAGAGTCACAGCCATGGCGGCGTCTAGCGTATTCAGACCGGGTTTGTTCAAACACAAAGTTGCGATAGTGACGGGGGGAGGCACCGGTATCGGTAAGGCTATCTCTGCGGAGCTGCTGGAGTTAGGTGAGTTCAGCTTTATTTGAGGAAAGGAGACAACATGTCTTTTCCACTGTGCAGACTGTCGGATGGGACGAGCGGAGTGAACTTTGACACATATGTTAGTGCCGATCAGACTGGCAGAGACCTTCGATGTTGTTGCGACACAAATTTTGGAGGCACAAAGTTTGCGAACGGGTTGCTAAATACATTACATGATAAGAACGCTTTATATTTCCGGTTGTCACACCAGAAAATGAAAAACAGCACAAGCGACCATTACTTAAATCGCAATACCTATATGTATCTTCCTCTTCTTCTTTGGGGAGTTCCCTTTAGGGGTCTCCACATCGGTTCATCTTTTCATCTGCATCTTCCCTTGTTACTTTTAAAATACCAACCAACTGCATGTCCTCGTTCATCACATCCAGAAACTCCCTCTCTGGTCTTCCCTTTTTGTCTCCTGCCTGGCAGCTTCATCTCCATCATCCTTTTACCAATATATCCACTGTCCCTCCTCTTCACATGACCAAACCATATCAATCTGGCCTAGTTGTCTCCAACACATCTAACCTGAGCTTCCCCTCCGATGTGCTCCTTCTAATCCTGTCCATCCTCGTCACTCCCAAAGAACATTTGAGAATCTTCAACTCTGCAACCCCCAGCTCCGCCTCCTGTCTTTCTGTCAGAGCCAGCCACCATCTCTAAATCATCCAGCAGAGCTGCTCTCACTAGGGTGTGGCTTGGGAACCTTTCCCTTCACTCCTGCCGCTCGTCTTCTGTCACGGATAACTCCTGACGCTGTTCTCCACCCACTCCACTTTGCGAGCACTTGCTCCTTCACCTCTTTTCCTGACTCCCTGTTGCTGTGAACAGTTAACCTCAGGTACTTAAACTCCTGCACCTTCTCCACCCCTATTCCGTCCGTCCTCACCACTCCACCTTCTTCCCTTTCATTCACACATTGTCTTGCTGCAACTGACCCTCATTCCTCTTCTCTCCAGCACATACCTTTACCTCTCCAGGTAATCCACAGAGACTCCTGCCTCACCTCATCTGACAGCCTGTCCATCACTATAACAAACAGGAAGGGGCTCACAACTGAACCTTGTTGCAGTCCCATCTCTACCGTGAACCTATCCATCGCTCCTTCTGCACACTCCTCCCTCCGCAATCCGTCACATTGCAACTTTGCTGCTTTTGACCTGCTTGATGCCCACCGATTACAATATGATGAGGACGATGATAATTATCATTTTTATATTATAGTATTTTCCCAGAAGCTGTTGCTAAATGTTATCATGCTATTATTATTACTATCCTGGGATCCCTGCTGGCCCGACCCTGGAGAGGTGGAAGGAAGCGGATTACTATAGCTGATATCGTTGCTGCTGCTTTGCATGTCTGTCACACCCCCTCCTTTTTTTTTTTCCACTCACTCTTTCTCGCTCCCTCCTTGACACTCCCACTCCTTCTCTCCCGTACTCCCCTAAAATATCATATCAAATAAATGAAAAGCATCAAAGTTCTCCCTCAAACTTCTTTCCACATTGCTAAAGTCATGGTTAAAAAAATATCAAAGATTAAGTTAATATCCTGACCTGACACGATTTAGAAAACTTTTCTAAATATTGAAAAAATTCAGTGGAATTCCCGTCTACTTTTATTCAAATACCGTTTCTGTTTTCTTTACAAAACCCGCATGTCAAGTGAATTATTGGTACCAGTGTGATTATATTTGGGTCCTGGCTCACTGTTTTGTCCACAGGTTGCACTGTGGTGATTTCCAGTAGAAATGCAGAAAGGTTGGAGGCAGCAGCTCAGCAGATGAGACAACAGATCCCTCCTTCAAGCCCTGCCTGTGTAACTCCTCTGAAATGTAACATCAGAAACGAAGATGAGGTGGGTGTACATAACCTTCATTATATACAAGACAGATCTACTCAAGGCCCAAGACACCCCCCCCCACACACACACACACACACACACACCCATAAAACACCCACACGCTGCATAAAAAAATCCCCTTCAAAATAAAAGCACAGAATTTTTAATTTTTGCCCAGGCAGCGACCCACCAGCTGAAAAGCACTGGTCTAGAGAACCTCCAGCCTGCATCATGGTGCCAGGACATGATTTTCTATGATTCCTATCTTGTTCCCGGTCCGGCAGGTGAAGATTCTTGTGTCGTCAGTGCTGAAGCAGCACGGCAGGATAGACTTCCTGGTAAACAACGGCGGAGGTCAGTTCAGCAGCCCAGTAGAGCACATGTCTTCTAAAGGCTGGAAGGCTGTGATAGACACCAACTTAACCGGAACCTTCCACTGCTGCCAGGAGGGTAAGCGGCAGACTGAAGACACTGGTTGAGTGTGTGTTTGTTAAAGCCCTCAGTGATTCTCGTTTTATCAACACACAGTCTTCACTGCTTGGATGAAGAATCATGGAGGTGTAATGGTCAACATCATCGCTGACATGTGGAAGGGCTTCCCTGGGATGGCGTAAGCAGCTCCGCCTTCTAACCCACAATTCACACCTCACGCTCTCTCCTCTTGTTTGTTGAGGCTCCTCGTTTATTCAAACAAGTCCAGTCCGGTTCTTTAACATTAGATGTTGTGACAACAAACAACAGATATGTTAATATGTCTGTTATTTTATTGTGTTCTCAATAGAACCAATCCATTCTGGCTCGTAATTACACCCCCAAAAAGTTGGGAATGTTATAGAATCATCTCTACCCACCCCCACAGACCTTAGTGCGAGGAAGAACTGATTTTGGGAAAGATCGATTACATATTTCTGATACGAGTGGGGACTCTCTCTCCAAAGGTTTTCGGATATAAATTCCTTATCGTTGGTCTTATTTAGTCGTATGTATGTAGTATGGTGCGTTTGAACTCCTCAAAGTCAATGTGGAATAATGTTGGAAAACCTTCTTCTCTTGTGAGTAAAATATGAACTATTACAACAAAACATGATATTCAAAGGATCGATTTCCTCGCGTCGATTCATATTCACCCAAGTTGGACTAAATCGCACCAACGGTTGAGAAATTATGGCACGAAAACATCTGGAGTCAAATTCCCCCTAGTGGTGGAAATATGTAACTGACCTGTCCCGAAATGAATCCAGTTTTTCCTCCCACTGAGATCTATATGGGTATAAAATTTGAAAACAATCCATTTAATCCAGAACTGAAGAAGCCTCTTGGATTTTTTTTTTCACCTCTTGAGAGGCAAAGCGTCCTCAACCTAAAACAGAAGTCCAGTTGCTTTGGATTCAGCCCAAATGGATGAATTAGAATCTACACAGACGATCCATGTATCGTTTTTGATCACATCGACTCAGGGGTATAATTACTCTTAACGCTGGAAAAGCAATGCAGATCTAGGTAGATTTATTATGGGTTACATAAGATTTTCCGGGGTACCATACTGAAAGTACAGTAACGCAGACCGACGGCTTAAATGTCCTCTCCCTGACAGCCACACGGGAGCAGCGAGGGCAGCGGTGGACAACTTAACAAAGACTCTGGCCATCGAATGGGCTGCCTCTGGAGTCCGAGTCAATGCTGTTGCCCCGGTCAGTGCGGCTCACATGTTCCCGCGTCATCCGTGTTTCTTTTATGTTGTCGTTTAAAGTGTGTGAATTTGTTTGGTTGCAGGGAACAATCTTTTCCAAGACCGCTATGGAGAACTACAAAGACCTCGGACCAAGTCTCTTCAAAATGTCTGTTCCATGTGTCCCCGCTAAGAGGCTGGGAGTACCAGAGGAGGTGTGTGATTATGTACTGACACCCACGGTACCGCTTTAAAAATGAGTTTGCTAGTTTCAGAGCAGCTTTCTTTCATTTGAAGTTTACTTTAAATCTTTAAATCTGGCACTAATGGGTTTTTGAAAATGGAGATTATGTAGCATGTAGAGCAATGTCAAAATATAAGTTGTTCATAAGATTTTCAGGGTCGTAATGAGACCTAAGCTGTTGTCATCGACAGCAAGGGTACATCCCCGAAACCCCCCCTGTCTATTACAAGATTTCCCCTGATTGAACCCATCAACTGAAATGTGTAGGCTCAAACAGTTTTCATAAAAAAGCTCCCCCTAGTGTTGAAACTATTGATTACTTGAGTAAAATATAATAAATACAAGTTACATCTCCTGAAGTGGATTCATAGTCACCAGATTTGGACTAAATCAAACCAACAGTTTGGTTGTTACGGCTGAAAATTGCCTAATTCCCTTTGTTGTACAAACGACCCCTGACTGAAAACCTCAAATTAAATGTAAAGTTACATCTAAAGTATTTTTTGTAAAAAGAAATGTTAGGAAGTTATATATGCGAAACAGTATTTTTGTGGAAAAGCTCCCCACTAGTGAGTAAAATATGTTCTTCTAGATAAAAAACACAACGTTTGCGAGACAATTATCCTCGTGTTGGTATATACGCTTCAAATTTGGACTGAATTGGACGAAATTTGGAGAAATTATGGCCCAAAAACAGGAAAAGCGTTTATGGATAATGAATGAATGTTTGGAGATAAAGCAACTCCTAGTGTCAGAAATGTACAAGCGATTGAAAATGAGCCATGAAACAGATTTTGAGTTATCCAGTTAACACGAAGGTTCTGCGGTGGCGAGGACCATTCCATCAAATCCTGACATTTTGGAGAAATGACAATACATTAAATGTTCTTGCTGAAACTGCCAAAATAAACATTCATGTGGTCATTCATCAGTTACTTCATCGATGATAAAACCTGGAGATGGCAGTGAGTGTCAGATGATATTAAACAAACTATTTGAGTTGATGTGTCTGCGGCTTTCCTGCAGCGTGACAGACGGTTGAGAGGGTTTCTACTGTGTCTGTGCTCAGATCTCCTCAGCAGTGTGTTTCCTGCTCTCTCCGGCTGCGTCCTTCATCTCTGGCGCCACCCTGAGGGTCGATGCTGGACAGAGTCTGTACCATTCCATGTGGAATATACCCAGTAGGTGCATTTGCTGAGGCCTCAAACATCTGTATTTACCGCGTGTCCTATCGTGTGATACATTCCTGTCATGTTGTGCGTTTGCCTCCAGACCACAGAGCGTGGCCGGAACCTCCAGAAGGGGAGAATCGGGATGCTATGGATGAACTGCTCAACCCAAAAAGCAAGCTGTAGTTCTTTATTCACATATCGGATTAAAGTGGGTTTTTTTTGGTTTGTTTTTGTCAATTGTGAAATAGTTCTGTTTTTTTATGAAGCTGAGAACAAGCCAGCACACATGGAATCTGACCCATTTTATCCTGATTTGGGTCACCTACTTATGTGATTTTTAATAATATTAAGGATGTCAAATCACTGTTTGTGTGATTTCTTCCTTTAGCAATCAGGCTCGCTTCGTTACCTCATTTTTCATCTACTAATGGTGACAACGTGGAATATGGAGGATCACAGCAATATCTGGAACACAGAAGATGGAAATGAACAGATTACCCTCAGCCTGAAAAGCTGACAAACCTTACAGATGGACCACTCTTACTACAAACAGTTATACAATAAATGAATTCCTTCACAGCTTTTATTTGTTGTGATGATGGACTGCTGTGCCAATAACGTTCTCCAATGATCATGCTTGTTGTAAATTTAGGGTCGTTGCCGATTTAGTCTGAGCCTAAGCTTCATGGTTTATTAAGCTGCATGCCATGATTTAGTCTGAGCCTAAGCTTCATGGTTTATTAAGCTACATGCCATGATTCAGTCTGAGCCTAAACGTCATGGTTTATTAAGCTGCATGCCATGATTTAGTCTCAGCTTAAGCTTCATGTTTCAATAATCTCTGTAAGAAACACGAGCTCCGACAAAGAAACATGATGTCATTGTGACATTATTTTAAGATGTCTTTAAATTATGAACATAATTGTATGCAATTAATGGAAACCCCTGTATAAGGTATTTTCTTTATCATGCCTTATGCTGGTTTTTAAATAATGTGCTTTTTAACAACATTACTACAAGTATGTCTAACAGTGGAGTCAGAAATAACTAAAAAAAATTATTTGGGGAATATGTTTTCTGCCTCAAAGTTGAATTAGGTTACTACGGTTATTAGAGACTACAACAGCTGATTAAAAAAGCCTCCTTTTTTTTTTTTTTTTATTGCTTTGGTCTGATGTGATGTAGTAAAGAAATGCTGTCCATATTATTGAAATAAAACAGAGTTTTATGAAACTGAATACAAGTTTGAGATTGTGTACTCAATTATGTAGTTATGAAAATTTATTTGTAGCCTATATTTTGTTTTTATGTTTAACCCGTTCTACGATGACTTGTTAATAATTGTCTTTTGAACACCGACCTGCATAAAGACTGACTTATTCAGAAAGAAAAACACTTTATTTTTTTAGGTGATGGCCTAAAGTAAGTCAGGCTTGAACCAAAATGTATATTATGAACAAATGCACTTTTCCAAGTTTACCATAAATAATTTAGTGTAAATTCAAAACCTAGAAACATACAGACTTGCTAATTTGAGATAGTAAGTCATTATTTTGAGTATGCTAAGTCAGTATAATGACTCTCTGTATCATGTTTTGTTTTTTTGCCCATTGGCAGAAACGAGCTTCCAGTTAATAAATGCTAAAAAAAATAAATAAACCTGATGTATCAAATATGATATAAAAAAAAACCCCATGTATGTTAAGTGGTATTTGAAATGTTTTTTCCATTTGGGAAAATGGGATACTATTATCAGAAGTTCTAAGAATATGGTATTGTATCATTAAAAGATGGGAAAAAATGTCAGGATGGTAAGTCATAATTGCGAGATAAAAAGTCCAAATTAGGTCAGACATAGTGTGGACCACAGCTGTGGTGAACGCCGTTGAAGCCTCTTTCTTGATCTCGGATCAACACCTTCCCCATCCTATAACTACATTTAAACTGTTTCTCTGTCAGTCGCAAGTCCATGTTACTAACATTTTCGATGCATCCATCTGTAACCATGACCCTCACCAGATGTTTCCAGGTGCTGCTCAATGAAGGTTGCCACATCTGCCCCATCAGTTTTATTCTTTCTACGCCAGAGCTGCTTCTTGCTTCAAATCCTTTCAAGAGTGCGTATGCTCAGTACAATCCCATGTGCACTGGCATGCAAATTTAGTAATTAATTTATTGTAAAGCAAGATGCAAGTTAACTTGCATTCCATTTGTGTAAAATTGGCAAGGAAAAATCACCAAAGATGTTACTCTGACTGACAGTTGCATTAAAGTATCTCAGAATTTTGACTTATTATCTCATTATTTGGACATTTTATCTCATAATTTTTGACTTTTAAACTCACGATTGTGAATTTCTGTATCCCATAATCTCGTCATTTTATCTCATTATTTCAACTTTTCTTCCCATAATATTTATTTTTCTATAACTGTTGTAAATTGACTGGAAAAAAAATATCGCATTTTTTTAATCAATTTTTTCATGGTCCAGACTCATCGTTTTTCTTTTAATTGCATTATTATGACTTTGTTATATCATAGTTTCGACTTTTTATACCTTTTTTTTATCTAGCGGAAATGGATTTCTATATAATAAAGACTTCAGGCTTTACAAGTCCGATGCTGAAACAGCTTCTGTATTAAAGGTCATATATATGATAGGTAGTGTGATAGTAAAATCAATCAATGTTATGTTGTTGTTTAAATGTTAGGTGGCTTGTGTTGCTGTTTTTTTAAATTTTCACACCATTTCTTTTTAACAAAAAGGTCTCTCGCTTTTTAAAAATATGTTTTGTCCCTAATGTTGTGCCGTAAGTTTGCCGTAAAACAACCGGAGCTGCCGTAAAGTCCAGTCCAGCAGCAGAGGTCACAACAAACCACTCAGGTAGACGCTTTTATTAAATATCTTAAATTTCAAAGGCATACTTTGTTTCTCATTCACGGTAGACGATAGCACCATCTTTACACACATGTAGATACGAATTATTTTCATCGAAAAGTATATATAACGGGTGAAGAACATAACATGCTAACATAAAGCTAGCTCATGAAGCGACGGCTGCCTTCTTTATAGTTTTATCATCATTTACTTTCGTTAACCGCTGAAGTCCTAAGGCTATTTTAAGTTAAACCTCGCCTGAATAGCATACCTTAATCAAACTTATAATAGTTCCACAACTATCATGTGCATGTGCATAACATTTGTGTCTACGTCAGAAACATCTTACCTATTACTATGTGTGAATAATCTGCGATTAAACACAAGAAATACCAATATTTCTATCCCGACCCGATTTCTTTTCAGATAAATAAGGCTCTAACATCATTATAATACAGTAACACCAATGTGCAAAAGATTCAGTGAATTTTCTCAGAAACTCATTGACAACTACTGCCTCAAATGCGATAGAAATACCACAAAGTTAATGTTCTACGCAGTTTTTATGGTTTAGGACCAGGATAACTCTCCATTTGGACCAAACGGATAGATAATGGACCCGAAATGTGATCAAAAAAATGGGATTTTAGCTGCAAAATACTTCAACTCCATGCAGGTCGGACATTTTTAATTGCCCATGTAAACAAAGTATTTGTCTCAAATAATGTTTGACTATTATTATCTTTAAGGCAGGTTAGAAAATTAAACGTCACATCAGCATTAGTTGCTGTCGAAGATTATTTGCTTTTTACATTGAGGTCTATGTATGGACCTCAAGGGTCTTTTAAGCAATCCTTTATTGCAGATACGTAAGTTAACAAGAGAAAAGATTTATGGGAATGAATGGCCTAAAGTAACTTACCGGTGCTGCAAGTTGATTTAACAAATTATCAGAAAAATTTCTGAAAGGCTCTAAATGCTTTGCTTGACACGTAGTTTGACCATTGTTTCATCAAAACAAAGAAAAGATCACACATTTTGTTTTAGCATTTGGTCGAACATAGGATTTTATCTTATTAAATCGGATAACCAAATATAGAAACAAATCGGCTTTAAAAAATGCATGTATATATCTCTATAATGTAACTGTGCCTGTAATGTATTTATTAAACATGCTCAATTTTGAGCCGGCGTAGATATTTAGATTTACGGTCACTCAAAGATGTAATGTAAAATAGTACAAATTCATTTTAAGTTTGCGTCAAATAAGATTAATATAAGTCTTTCTTAGAAATATTTATCTTAAAGTTTTTCTTCACTTAAAAGTCCGACTTAAGTATCAAACAACACCAGGTAAGGATAATCAAATTTTGTTTTTCAGCTTGTCACAGCAAATACTGAGTATAAGAATATTACGGCGCTCGACGCATTGGAATCAAATAATTCATAGTTAATAGTTGTCTTTTCCTGGTGGCATGTACAGTAGGTAGTGTTGTACGGAGGATATCAGTGAGACAAGCAGAGTGAAGATGTTGTTTTAGAGCGTTTTAAAATGTATTTATCACCACTTGAATTAAGAAAACAATGATAATATTGACAATCTGAACCGATAACCAGCAGAGGCCATGATCGGCAAATTATTGCAGTCTGTTTTTATTAACGTTTTACACTTCATCCCAAATGTTTGAAGAATTTGAGATATAGAATAGAATATATCCAGATATAATGCAAGGGCGGCCATCCAGATGTTTTACCTTCAGAGCGTTGCTTTTAGTTGTCAGGAAAATATCTTGAACCCAATTCCTGGTGTTACATCTACATATTTAAACAAAAATGACAAGCATATCGTTTATGTTAACGTGATAAACGCAATAACCTTTACATGGATCATTTTCAAATTTCATACCCACATAGGCCTTAGTGCGAGAAAGAACTGGATTGATTTTTGGAAAGGTCAGTTGTTTATTCAGACACTATGAGGGGCTTTATCTCCAAAAGTTTCAGACCATAACTTCTTTATCATTGCTCCAATTCAGTCGAAAACTGATGCATATGAATCAACTTGAGATGTGTCTTGAATATATATTATACTCACTAGGGGGGGAGATTCTTTTTACGAAAATAAACACTGTTTTTCAGACATAACTTCACATTGAGTTTGAAGAGTTAATCAGGGGGGTTGCGTGTTTAAGGAAGTGGATTGGTGTTTTTTGGGGCTATACCCCTTGCTCTCAGGGACGACAGCGTAGGTCTAGTTCCACTTTGCTTTAAAGATTTATCTCTATTTACTTTAATCGCTGACACAATCTTTTTTTTTTTAGAAATTTAAAATGGAAGAGACACAACATATATTGTCTACCAGTAAACTAAGAACATTTAAACCACCGCCATCTTGCTCACGTTGTATTTGTCTTCAGAATGGGAGGGGACCACGGCCACAGCAAGTTTTCCATGCCAGACTGGCGTCAGTGGAAGACGGAGGGAACACCGCTGGAGTTCACACAGCAGAGGCTGGCAAGAAGGGGCTTGAAGGATCCGTGGGCACGGTCAGTCTTTACTCACGCGTGAGATAGAGCCCATGTCTCTGTAATTATTCCTGACCGCCTGACCATCCTGTCCTGTCACACTCTCTCTGCAGTAACGAAGCTTGGAGGTATTCAGGCGGCTTCGCTCGTGCCGTGACTCTGTCTGATGTTCTCCTGAGAGGATTCAAGTGGGGCTTTGCTGCCTTCACTGTTGCTCTGGCGGTGGAGTACGCCCTGTTCCCACCAAAGAAGGACGACCATTAATCCCCATCACTGTTCCCTCAACCCAGATAATAATGGAGTCTAATAATATGTATTTCGAAATGTATTAAATGTTTTTGTTCACCACAAGAATAACCTTTTTCTCTGAATTGTAAACCATAACAAACTTTACATTGCACTCACATTTTCACAATAATGTTTTATTACGAATCCCCCTTAAGATGCAATAGTATTGCAGAGATGAATGTGAAAACCCAGGTTATTCCTGTTTCCTCTTCCGGCCCACTTTCCTGAGGCAGAGTTTCAAGCATTTTACTGTAAGGATTACAAAAACCAACAGTACAGCAGCTATCAGTGCTATTACATCCAGGCAAAGGTACTGGAACCAGTTGAGATCATGGACAGCAGATCGAAGATGTTTTGCCCCTTTGTGTCGCATCACAAATTCTGTCCAGTACACTGAAAGGTCGAGTGGGTCAACTGGTCTGTCTTTATGGAGAGTGGACAGCTTCTGCATATTTTCTTTATATCTGGACAGAATCAGATTGACAGCAAACGTTGAAAACAACGACATTGGAGTGAAATAGTCTGAAGGACAGTCAACAACATTTTGGTTATCAGTAAAAGTGAGATTTATGGAGAACCGCATCATGAGCAACCTGCTGGCCTCCTCACCTGGAGTCACTGATGACATCGTTCAGCCCCTGAAGAAGGCTCTCCGTAGTGAGCGAATAGATATCCAGAATGATTCCCGCTCCTTTGCTTGCAAACGCCTTTGCGTTGTAGGGCTGGTCCCCTCCGATCGGAACCATCAACATGGGAACAGCATGACAGAGTCCCTCAAAGAGACCATGTGAGCCAGCATGAGTGATGAACGCCCGAGCTCCAGGATGTGCTAACATGAACACAGAGATGTCAGAGGTCCCGGTGTGTGACACATGAGTGTGTTTTTAGGAGTATGTTTTACGTCAGTGTGTGTCACAGCTGGTTAACAGACCTAGTAAGTCATTCTGAGGGACCCATTCCATTATCTTCACATTTTCAGGAACGCTGCCTGGAATCTTCCCAGTGTACCTCCATATTACCTATCGAAAATTGTTTTATATTATATTAGTGCTCCTATAATTTTGTCATGGTGTGAAATGATTTTCCAAACATCTCTGTGTATATCATTGTACCTTCTGTGGAATTTGTCTGAAAGCTTCTAGGAAGACGGATGTTGTCTCCTCTGGCATATCAGACACCATGGTACCCAGAGTGAACACCACGAACCCTTGCTCTCCTGACACCCAAGACTCCAGATCCTGTAAATACACACATTTCATCTGGCATTCGCGTCTCATGATCTAGATCTCCCTGCTTTGATGAAAGTAGATGAAAGTCACTGGTTTTATCCAGATGTCATTAAGTCTGTAGTGACAGAGAAGTATGTTAAGAGTGGCACAGGATACGTATGAGAGCAGCAGTGAGGAGGGCGATGGTAGGAGTGAGACGGGTTCAAGGTGGAGGTGGGAGGTTGGAGCTGCATGGCAGGTAAAAGCGGGGAGGACCAAAGAAGAGGTTTCTGGATGTGGTGAGGGAGGACATGCAGTTGGTTGGTGTGACAGAGGAAGGTGCAGATGGAAACAGATCATCCACTCTGGAGACTCCTAAAAGGAACAGCCCAACGAAGAAGACTGTTTGCCTCAACATCAGAAACAAACGGGCCTTACTTCAGACAGAGGATTTCTCAGGTTGCAGTTGATTCCACCGATTAGCACCATATTGGGCATGAGAGGACGCGGGAACTCCAGTGTGTAGTCAGTCCTGTTTAAACACAATATCTCATAATGAGACAAGTATCCAGGTGTGATTTATTAACAGAGAATGACAGCGGCAGATAAAGAGTTGACTTTTATATTTAATTGCACGGGTGAGTCCAGGCTGGAGTCTGATCTCTGCCCATATATGAGCTTTACACTTTACCTCAGCAGCCAGATTGCAGACTCCGATAGAACTTCCGCTATGCCCACCTTCTCCCCCAGGAATTCATAGGCGATGTGATCAAAGTGCCAGTACAGCAGCCGACAGAACAGCGGCTCTAATAGCGCCGCCTGTAGGTCAGAGGAGTCACAGCTCAGTGCATCACATTTAAAATAAGCTGGAAGTGAAGCTGATTGGACATTCGAGTCCCAGACAGACACTTAGGGATTACGTCACATTTCTGACAGCTGTTTAATTTACACTGCAAAAAAGTTCTGTATAATTTACGGTAAGAATTCCAGCATGGTGGTTGCCAGAATTTCACTGTAAGAATAATACAGTGACCAAGTTTACGGTAAAATACCCGGATAAGAACACGTCTACCGTAAACTTGTTTACTGTAAAAGGACATTACATGATTGACTGTAAGAAACAATAAATTCAGACTTTTTTTAAACCATGAAAACAACAGTATTTCACAGTTATACAATGTTTGACACAGACAACACAATGTTAACATTGTCTGATTGTGAAATACTGTTGATTTCAAGGTTAAAAAAAAAAAAAAAAAAGTCAGAATTTATTGTTTTTTACTGATGTTTTATGTTACGCCCTTTTTACCATAATCAGGTTTACAGTGGATGTTTTATTCCCGGTAATTTACCGTGATGTCTTGTATGCGGTGTGTTTTTTCCAGCGAAATTCGGCCAACCGCAGCTGCTTGTATTTTACAGAAAATTATATATTTTTTTCTTTTTACAGCGATAACAAATTAGGAGAGAAATGAAAAATATAAAGTGGAATGGTTTAGTCAATACAGAATCCGCAATTCCTCTATCCAAGCAAAGATGAGTTTGATTTAATAAAAGAACTGTTTAGCCTACTTAGCTCTACACCGATCAGCCACAACATTACAACCAGTTACCAGTAATAATGTTGTGGCCGATCAGAGTACGTAAACGGTTTCTAAGCAATATTGACCTTTACTGTTGAACAGAGAAAAGACCCACATCCAAACAAAGAAAATATCCCTATGTTACATCGCCATAAACGATGAAAGATGTAACACACATCGATCGGCCACAACATTAGAACTGCTCACTGGTTTTAATCATGTGGCTGATTGGTGTGTGCGCTCACCAGCGTGTTGAAAGTCCTCTCCTTAAAGTTCATTTTGTCGGTGTATCCGGTGAAGAAGCGAGGCACATAGGAGGGTGGAGAGGGGCAGCCTGCAGACTTCATATCCAGCGAGCATGGTATTCCCCTCAGCAGATTAACAGTGGGAATACCTGGGAATGGTTTAGGATGCTCGCTGAGACAATATGCACAGGAGTAAGAATGTAAATAGTCCACACATGGCAGATCTCACCGAGTTTCCGAGCTATTAACGAGCCCGTGGGAACCATAGGGTCCGTTAAAACGGCATCAAATCCCTGCAGAGAAAACAGGGGCAAAGGGAAATATGGAGGAAATGAATAAATCGTGAATAGATTACATTATTAAAGCACCTTTCCCTCTGCTCCATGCACTGTAAGAAGAGAATTGTTCCTTAGCCCTCATGATGTCTTCATTTCATGTTAAACAATTTTTGTGTTCCCAGTCAAAAATGACCATAAAAACTGTAATTATACATATATTATTACTATTTGTTGTGTTAGATTTTTTTTTTCATCAATCAAAGTTCTTGTGAACCCTTACAAGTTTTGTACTTCCATTTGTTATTTATGGCCTGTAGGCCTCATTGATCGGAGTTTATACATCTTGAATTCGAGTTCTAAAAAACATCTTTTCTGGATTATTTTAACTATAAGAACTAATCGCATGAAACATAGCATACTGTTTATCACAGACTAAAGTTACCAAGGACATTTGTTTTGAAATCATTTCAAAATGTTATACAGTTACATAAGTGTTACTTTATGTGTCCATTCGACAAATGAGGATGTACCTGAGCTCAGTCTTTTACACTGATTGTAGTTTCCCCCCTTCATTTCTAATGACGGGTCATTTTTGACGGGGAGCACCGAGAGTTTACAAAAGTTGAATAAAACACAGAAAATTGTATGTAAACGAATACAATTTATTGAGTGTGTTGAAATCCTCTTTGTGGAGAAAGTCATGGACTCTTAGGTCAGTCTGATTAAAAATTAACTTCGTTTTTCAGAGATCAAATTTTTAAATCGTTCACAATTTGACCGGACCCCAACAAGAGGGTTAACTCAAACTCAACAAAAATGACTTCCGGCTAGTAACGTTCCATTGAATTAATTATTTTCAACTTAACTTAATACATTAGACAAACTCCTTAATTTGTTTTACAAGGTGAAGTCATTTTTTGAAGGTCAGAATGAGGTTTTCACCTCAAAGTTTAACCGGTGGTTGAACCTCCGAAGTCTGATCCTAACATTTTCTGAATCCGTTTTTGAACTATAAAAACAAAAACCCCCAAAAAAGTTCTTAAATCTAGATTTCAGGGTAAAATGTGTAAAACAATTTCTGTTGAACTTTATGAGGAATTACTTCCCCGAACAATTACAAGTCAAAAGCAAATAATGGAAGATCTGTACTCTGCTGTACTTGTCTACATTTCAAAAAGAGAATTATTGACGAGCTAAAAATAAAAATCACGTCAATTTGTAATACTAAGTTAGTATTTACAACCTAAATTAATATGCTAGACTTAAAAACAGACATCAAAGAGAGAATTGTTGGTGACTCCAAAAATGACTTTCACTGGTGACACAATTAGCAGGTAGCGCTAAGAGCTAGAACTTTTTTTCCCACACACATTCCCTTTACATACGTCCCACAGAGGTTAAATACATACAACAATTCCCCAACCCCAAAACCTTTAAGCCTAGCTTAGCAGATAGAGCTAATGTTAAGCTTAGTTTAGCAGGTAGAGCTAATGATACCACAGGTTCTGTAAAATCTACTTTTCACACATATTTCCTTCTCATTACGTGAGCCAACAGAGGTTATATATATATATATATATATATATATGAGCGATTCCTGCTTGGGTGGCTTTGAAAACGGACAGTCTTTCCCCTCTAATGTTGGGTTATCTGCACAGAGCGCCGTGAATGAGGCCACAATCCAGAGGCGCGGCTGATTGGTTGCAATCCTCGACAAACAGATTTGTTGTTGATCACAGGACAACACTCCCTCGACGATATCAGATCGTGCATGTGACCCTAATCCTGCTCTGTGTTTTTGACATCCCGCATATCTCTGTAGTACTTTGACAAAAGTATGAGTTGAGAATACTTCCTTTACTCCCAGCCTCAACAAATACATCACTGAATACAATAATAACACATCACATTAGCATGGAACCCGGAGCAAAGCTCTTCCAAAATGTAGTTCAACACCACTTCAAATAAGACATGGCTGCTGCATAAAAGTTGTATTATATTGATTTAGAGAAACGTTGTAGGTTTCAAGCATCATTTTGATCAGTTTTATTTGCTTTATAATAATAATAATGATAATTAAAAAGTGTTATTAATTAATAAATACACAAACTGAATCATTTCTGTGTTAAGTGGTTCAAAATGAGAGTAATTTAAGGAAATTGGCTTGAGGACTTTATTTTCAACATAGAGACTTACTTAATATAATACATATTATTATATTATATTACATCATGCTGAGCCAGTTACATTTAGCATCTTTTAAGCAACTGAACGCAAACTCTAGGGTTAGAAAACGTGAAAAACAATTCTCTAATGCATTTCACCTTAAAAATAAACTCTCGTAATTAAGGATAAAACTCTTAAAAGTCATTCAGGTGGGAAAATGAGCGAGCATTAAGCATTAAATGGATTTAATGCTGTGCTTCCATTGACAAAGTATGTGGTAATAATCCAACATTCATTTAAATGAAACATAAATGATCCAAACGGACTTTAATAGCCGGTTGAACAGGATTCGATTAAAAGTTGTGATAACTCAAAAGGATTGTTTTGCATGTTGGGCCTAAACATTTATGTTTTGTTTGTTTTTCTAGGGTTCAGTGAAGAGTCTGAACTACTTCCTAATGAGGATAAGATTGAAATGGTTTCCTCGTATTGTGATCCAGGTGTGTGTTTGCAGGAATTACCTGCTGTTCCAGGTGTGAGATGAGGCTGGCGTTGAAGAGCAAACTCTCTGCTGTGACGTGAATGAAACCGGTGATACTCTGGATTTGGGTCAACCGTGACCAGATCTTCTCTGTGAAGGACTGGGAAGATTTCCGCAGGACGTCCTTCTGCAGGGCCATGATGGACTGAATGAAAGCATGGTCGTACGGAACCGGGTAGGTCAATGTGCTGTAGTATCTCCCTGGTCCAAACCGCATGTTGACCTCCGGTACCACCACCGTGACTCGGTGTCCACGACGGCCCAATTCTTGAGCAAGGGCCTTGGCCCCCACCCAGTGACTCCCATCCATGGGGATGACCAGCAGATTCCCCAGAAAGCCTGAAGAAGGGGTCTCTCCCGGCTTCACGTGTTCATCTGAGGAGAATATCACCTGCAGACCAACGCAGAGCAGCAGGAACACAGACGCCGCCGCTTTCTCCATTCTTCTCAGGCTGCCGTTTACAACAAGCCCAACCCAACTCAGACATAAAGACAACCCACGCCTTCTTCTCGTCGCCTTAAACGCTCCTAGAAACTTCCACCCCTCCTCCCACCAAACCCCCCAAAGTCCTCTGCTGGGATTCCACAGTGGATCAACTGCTGCGTGGGTCCAAAGTCCTCACTGGAACCACCGACAGGACTCTGTTTTTCCATTTCCCCAGTTCAATGGTCTGGTACCAGCCCTGATGGACCAGGAGGGTCCAGAGGACCAGAGGAGATATTCTTTAGAAGTCTTTTACTTTTAAGATCGTGTTCTGTTCCTCGTGGTTTTCCTCTCGCCGATTGAAATGCCACAACGGAGAATTTGATTAAATAAATATGCTTTTAAATAATGAATTCAAAATCGAAACGATACGAAAATGTAGTCGAGGTTAACAAAAAAAAAAGGAAACTCTAAACTTCTTCGCGAAGCTTTAATTGTCAATTAAGGTTCATGTATTACTTTTTTTGTCCATAATAATCGACAAATATTGAAGCGAAGGTGGCGGTAAAGCGGGTGATGATGATGATAACGAAGATAATGAGTCTCACTTTGCGAAATATTTCCCCAAAATTAAGTCATTTTTATTTAACCTTAGTTGCGTAATAGAGTACGGAGGGGAAAAAAGAAGAAGAAAAAGTCGTACAACCGAGTACGGAGTCCCCCATGTGTCAGTTGATAAAGAAATTGCATTCATCACTTACAAATCTAATTTTTTATGTATTGCTTACATAAAAGCAATACATGTGAGTGATTATTTATATATTTTGAGAGATTTCTTTTATATACTAGGAGGTCATGACAAAAATCAGACTATTAGATAAAGCCTATCTGCAATTCTGTGTATGTTTGTACGGATACGACTGTGTGATTATGCACTGGTGCACGTCTGATATCATGTTTTATGTGGTTGATAGTTTATAATATGTGCGCACATGTAAACTGTTCGCACGGATTGTAAATCTGTGGGCACTGATTTACGGATAAATCTTTTTTTTCCCTCAACTGACACTAGGAGGGCTCCTTATCCGAGGTTTTTTTTTATTATAAAACATGCAAACACTTCTCAGAATATAAAATATCTATGGAGATCTTTTGGTGCCACTCGCCAAACCTTTATTTGTAAAATCAGAACAGTTTTATATAAAAGAACGACTTCAGTTTTGCTTTACCTTCAAAAATAAAAGACCCCTACCATTACATTAAATAACAGCGTTATTACCGTTACAGACAGAGACAAATTACAAAGAGCGTAATCTTGTCCATTAACAAAAATAAAAATAGGTTAGTTATATAATTGTTGGAAAAAGTTTAATGAATGTTATTCCATAGGCGTCTCTTGAGGAACAAAGCCACCACAGCCTGGTATAAAAACAAGCTTAAATACTTTTATTTTCACTTCTAAACATCATAAAATTATAGCCGAGGTTTAAGAAACACGTCTAAACTTTGAAAACTACAGAGTTATACACACGGAGATTCCACACTGTCACCTGAGGAGTTCTGCTCGTACGTTAATTTCAGCAGGTTAGATGCGTAAACACACCGGCCAAACTGGCTTCCGCGTTGGTCCTTCAAAATAAGAGCACTTCAGACACACCGCTCACCAACAGGAAACAAGCCTGGATTTTGGGCTCAAACATCAACATATTTAATGGAATTCTTACATCTCTTGCACGTAGACATGGGATCACCACCAGCAGGAATGTTTTGCAGCGTAAAACACACAATATTTGTGTGTAATGTTGTCACAGACATTGTTTTATATTTCTATGTTTGCACTATTTGTATGACAAAATTAATGTTGTGTCCTCTGAACTGTCTTGAGTGGAGATTATTCGTCACAGCTGACACCTCAAGGAAAAATAAATTAGTCAAAGTTTGCAATTACTCCTTGAATGTACATTTCAGTGTTAGATAGAAAAAGTAAGTTAGTAAAAAATCAAAAACCCGAGTCTATTATAGTGAGAAGTGGCCCTTACTACCAAGCAGGGTTTGTGGTTATCAGGTTAACTTCAAGGTCATGTTTTCCCTGTTACTACACTGACGGTAGAGTGTAGTAATAGTTCCTACACTCGGCCTGGAGCCTGTCATAGCTCTCATGGGGAATTTGTATTAGCAAAAAAATTCAATAGCATCGCTATCATGCATTGTGATTTCTCCGAATCCACGCAAGCCAGCAGTCCATCTATCCAACCGTCCATTCTTTCTGCTTATCCAGGGTTGGGTCGCTGTGGCAGCTGTCTAAGAATTGTATTTTTAAAGATTCCTCTTCTTAACAATACTCTACCACTTATTCAATAATTCCACAAAAGTCAAATATTTCAAAGTAGTTGCTGTAGTATGATCATTAGGAGACCCCTAGTGGATGTTGTGAACTTTGTAGGCGGTCCCTGGTTGCTCTGTCGAAGGCTGCCTCCTCATAGAGATCAATTCACTGTATATTTCATTTATTTGAATGAAAATTAGATTGTAGTTCGTTGTCTATCTTTCGAGGATACGAAAGAGCTGCCGCTCGTGTCTTAACAAGGGTTTAGTAATGACTTATTTATCCAGAAAGTCCGAATCTGTCAATATCGTGTCTTAAACTTTACTGCAGTCAGAAGAGTCCGGCTCCATCTGTTAGATGCTGTGGAGGAAAATGTTTCTGCACAGAGTTCTGGTGTGTTCCGTCACCGTGGGTTAGGGTTAGGGTTATCCAATCACAACCTCACAATGCTCCGCGAGGACGGATAGAAAAAACATTTTCCCAGAGTTGCGGGTCTTGCTGACTTACAAAACAAACGCTGCATCATAAATTTCTCTCTCTCTCTCTCTCTCTCTTTCTCTCCCTCTCCCTCCCTCTCTCCCCAAACATCAATTTTCATTGGTGGCTTGTTATTGCTCGTTTCATGCTGAAATGCTTGTTTATTGATTTATATTTTTGTGTTTAATATGTTGGGTGTGGTTTGACTAAACACACTTTTGTTCTCGTAATTTATTATTTGTCAGACGTGACCATTTATACCTGTGATATCTCCCCATGTTCCTTTTTGAAGGCATTTGTTTTTGTACATTTGCTAATGTTTCCATTTATACACTTGGAGGTCTGGTCTAGTGTACAGTTAAGATTCAGCCTTAGCTCCGGGTTCTGATGCTTCATTTGGGTGACCATCTGGGGGGTGGGCCGGGTTTTGTTCGTAGGTTCCCATCTATCGCCCGTTTGTTGTTGTTTATTTTTGTATTTTTACGGTTGTTGTCTTTCTTTCTTCTACAAACTAATATTTTGGTTTGATTGTTACATTGCTAAGATGAATGCCACAGATGCTTGCCTGAATTCATCTACCCAGAAATCACTTGACCTGGGCTGATAAGTCAACAAGGATCCAGAGTCCTATTAAATCAAGATGGAAGCGGTTTATATAGCTTTCATTCAAGAGTCTCACCTGAATAAGTTGGAGAATTTAAAGCTTAAGAAAGACCGTGTTGGTCATATATTTTACTCCTCCTTCACTTCAAAGAGTAGAGGTGATGTCATCTTTAATAAAGCCTTCAGGGTCAAGAATGATAAACTGGGACTTAACGTTATGATCACAAGGACACTTTATGGCTTGACTGTGTCTTACATGAATGAATATGTATTCCCCACTAATCTGCCCCCTGGCTTTGACACCAAAGTTCCAAAAGGTGATTTTTTTTTTGCTCATTGCAGAGAAAGATACCCTAATCTTTTCTCCTAATGAGTTATGGGAGACAGCTACGGCTGTTTCATCAAGAATAAGTCCAATAAATACTTGGCTAATTTAGTTGGGAAAAAGTCAGATTCACATACTATTCCCGCGATAAAAGATGAGATGGGTAAAAGAGAACATTCCAGTACAAACATCGACTTTCCACGCATTTTGGAATCCTGATACAAATCTGACTGGTTTCATTTTAGGCCGTATCTCTTACAATGTTAGCCGGCTACTGAATCTCATTTAGTATGGTGCAAATTTGAAAACCAAGGCTGTGGGAATCTCTCACGATGGTGAGGAGGCCTTTGACAGAGTTGAGTGGCCTTACTTACTGAAAGTTCTTTCAGTAAGTAAGTGATAATTGTACTAAATGGGTCTCTCGTATGATTCCCTGTATGCTTCCATTCTTACTAACGGGTAAAACTCCCCTATATTTCCAATTTAGCATTGCACCTCTCGTGGTTCTGCTCTTATTCTTTCTTCTTTCTTCATTGATTGGGGGCCACTATATCGGATGATGACACGGGAGAAATTGGGCTGAGATCATCTGGTTGTTTATCCACCAATAAAGAATATTATTATTATATTATTAATTTTTATAGAAATGCAATTTAAAATTATCCATAGGCTCTAAACAACACCAGTATTGCAGATAATGTTTAACACAATTTCTCCCTAGATAATAAAATAAATGTAAGTTCTTTGAGGGCTTGTAAGTTAATTCTTTTGAGGGCTCATTTGAAAAAAAAAGGGATGAGCAACACAAAGACTTTTCTCGGATATGGAATAATATCTGCTCTCTGATTCCTTTAGTAAGTTCAAAGACAGGGGGAGTGTGTTGAGTATCAATCAATTTTAATCTTGTTATATTATGACCATTTTCATGTTAACCTCCAACTGTACTGTCATAATATTTTGATGTTTTCATGATAAAATGATAACAATATTATCGACTTTTTCATGTAAAATATCTTCATATTTTACTATATCCTTGAAGTCACCGTTTTCTTTTCTGGTTTTTGTACTCAATGTACCTCATGAATGTCGATTTCATTGATAGTTTTTCACGGAAGAGAAGAAAAATGTGATTTTCATCTGGAATAACGGAACCTTAAGGCTGTCTCTCGTTTCCAGTCGGACCGCTGTAGGGGCTGCATCCCCGTTTACAGGGACAACATCCGGTGAGTGCATTTCTTCAGAGATTCGCTACCATTAACGTGTCTAAAACCGACATACCGCAAGGAACTGTTGCCGAGGCTCTAGCGGAGGTCGGGAGAACTGTAGCGGGGGATCCGAGGAGGGGGCATCGGATTCGAGGCAAGAGATGGACCGACAGAAGCAGATGGAGGATTTCCTTCCCGCTCGGGTCAAAGTAGAGCCAACAGGTCGGTTTTGGAGTTTCTCTGTCTGTTAGCTCAGTAACTCCAAATAAGAGTGAATCCTCAGAGAGAAAACCCACATCAGGACCCACCCGGTTTACAAACGATAATTAAAATGCTTTCTGATGGTTACGTCATACAGACATCTGATTGACAGCATCAACACCAATGACATCACTTATCAACTTAGCTGATAGACACTTTGCTACTCGGTGCCTCACATAAACTTTAAAAAGATTATTAATCATACCAATGTCTTCAGTCAAATGTGCTTCATCAAACGTCGTAATTTACTTCATTAATAACAGCTAACACACACACACACCTGAAAAAAAAACAAAAGGGATTCAACATGTAGATCTGGAACATGGGACCAAAAAATGTTATTTATAAATACATTAATGTTTTATTACATGAAGAGCTTGAGTGACCTGATGACTGAAAGTATACCCAATGTATACTTTGTGTCATTTCCAGCCCTATGACATGATATGAATGATGATGATGATCAATAGTTATGTTTGAAGTCATCTGAAAACAAACGTAAAAGAGTTACATGGCAAGTAGTTAGGACAATTGTACTTTAGATTAATTCCACCCCCTGGGGATATAAATAAAACCATTTCTCAACAAAGTACCATGGAGATGAATATTTTTACTGTTAAAGATTCAGCAAAATTATACTGAAGCAAATTTATCACTGTAGTTTAACCAGCAGGGGATTGATGGAAAGACTGATAAAGGGTATGAAATATTTTTAATCAACAGTATAAACATGAATTTATAATACATTCACATTAGACTAATTATTCTGAAACATTTTCACGTCTGAAATCATTCATCCAGAATTGTCGCTGAGATCGTGTCTGATTTATTTTTAAATACATTTAGTGCAATGTCTCTTCCATGTTCCACACCACACATTTTTTTTCCCTTACACAAAGCCCAGAGCACACTTTTATTTTATTTTTCGAATGATGCAAATGAAATGAAGCTATTCATACTTTTATAATGAATCAATACATGGAATCTATAAATGGATTTCGTTCTAATATATAGAGCTTAACGTAATAATAACCTGAAAACAACATCAAGTAACCCAAAGGAAAGCAATAGAAAAGAGATATCTAAAAAGTGGACAGAATCACATGAACGATGGAAAATGGTAATTTTGTTCAGTGAGAATGAAAACGATCCCATCTCTGCGTCTTAGACATGAGCCCCATGAATATTGGGTGTATCATCACAACAAAAGTGGTATGATGTTGATATTTTAATAAAAAGTACCATTAAAGCTATAAATTACCCCGCAAAAATCTTAAAAATTCGTATATAAACCAGATTGGATTGATTTGCTGTTTGATTCTACTCTTGAAATTAATCATAAAAATATGAGTCATCAAAAAGTTTTGCTGTGCGAATGTGTGATGAATTTCACTGGTCTCTGGTCGTTCTCTCTCGCTCCAACATTGTTTTTCTCGTCTGTATCACATGACCTAAATAATGAGGCTTTCTGCAGTGTTTTTATCTGTGTAAATCAAGAGTTTTAGTTGAAACAGAATAAAGGTGTGGTTCTGTAGTTCCCATTGATGCCGGTCTTTTATCCAGATGACCAGTTTCCTTTCTGCGAGCCGGCGGCTGGAGGAGGGGATGAGCTCCCTGATGAGGAGAAACAGCACAGATATAAGCCTAGTAAGTCTTCAAGTCTTCTTCAGAAATACTTCCTGACCTGTAATTCTAAACAGGGTTTGAGATGGTTCATATTTAGTTTTTTGACACCCAGAATATGAGGTTTAGCAGTTGAACAATTGTCATGCTTGAAATGATCGGGTTGACGGATTTTGCCGAGGGCAGTAGCAAGATGTCTCGCTAGCACCCCTAAAAAAAGTATCTGCCACAAGTTTAACAAAGGTACGCAATTCCATAAATTGTAGCAGACATAGATTCGACACAAAAGTCTCTTGAGCCAATGACCTAAACTCAACAGGAAGAGTTTTGTTCCCATTTTTGCGATTTTGATTACGTTATGCTCCTTTAAAGGATTTAACCGGATGAATTTCAAATTTTGTCAGTACTGTCTCAACACCTCAAAAGTGAAATGTCAGAATTCTAAGCTTTCATTGAACAATGCAGTCGTGGTTGTCCACTAACTTTCGTATACTTTGTGGTAGTCCAATCCACCTCAAAGCTCACAACAGCGGAGTGAAAGTCCAGGCCGAAGGATATCTAAATGGATGAATTAAGTACTTGCCCATTGACCCGTAAAACCAATACATTGCATTCTCCAGAGTGAATGATGATGTGGTATGGGTTACGGTGTTCGTGCGGCAAAATCGCCCAGAAACAGCCCCTAGCGTGTTTTCAATCATTCTCTGTGTAAAAAGAAGTGGTTATTACACCGCTTTCCATGTTATAACCCATGTTATAACCCATGTTTGAACCCATCAGCTTCAAACCATAAGTCTCCCACCATAAAGAGTTCTACAAGCCCATGTGCATTTTAAGTGATAGACCCCCTGCTGGCAACGGGAAGTAAGCCTCGAATGACGAAACATCAATTTCATTCCTTTTTTATGGTTTAAACTTCACATAATAACTGAGATAGAACATACAGTTACTGGTCTCCTCCGGAGCCACAGAATGCACAGGGATGTAATTATATTTTGTATAATTCATGTAGATTGGAGCTGTGTTTATCAGCAGGTGTCTGATGATGGCCTGGAGGCTGCAGTCAGTGCACACCAAGGTGGTTGCAGGGCTGTGAGGTGCAGGTTTAATTAAAGCTGGACCACAGATAGTGTCCAAGGGCCGACTGGCTCCTGGTAGGAAATGTGCAATGAACCTATTCTGAATATGTCATTTTACTTTTATTATGGCACTGCCAAAGGAGGCATATAGGGCCGTTAACCATGCATCCGTATCTAATGGTAATTGTCTATTGTCCACAGATCTCCTCAATAACTGATGGAGAAAATTCAACAAAACTTCACTTTGCTTTCTAGGGCCACTCAAGTCGTAGTTTTGTTTTTTTATTTTTAGGTACATTTATAGCCACAGTTCACTTACCTATTGAGATAAGTGATCTGTGTGATGCATCTGTTGCAGTGGACTGACATTTTCTAGTTGGAATTTTGTTGAGTGAAAGTGTTGGTGTCAGTTATTTGTTAACATCTATCTAAAAGGGCTTTTATATATTTTCTTATTTTCGACAGGCATCCAGCTGCTGTCGATCAGTAAAGAAGAGGTTCCTCCTGAGCAGCAGGAGGAGTGGAGAACCCATCTGAACCAGGGCTACCTACCGGAGCTGCTGCACATTAAAGAGGAACCGGGGGAACTCTTGACCAGTCAGGAGGTTGAGCAGCTTGATGGCGTGGAGGCGGCTGATATCATCAAGTTCACATTCACTCCTGTTCATGTGAAGAATGAAGAAGATGATGAAGAGCAACCTCAGTCCTCACAGCTTCAGATCATTGAAGTGACGAAAACAGAAGCTGATGGAGAGGACTGTGGAGGACCAGAACCAGACAGGAACTTTAACGCGGAGATTATTTTCCAACCAGACACTGATGATGAGACATCACCCTCCTCTGAAACTGAGACTGATAACAGTTGGGAATGGAAAGAAACCAGTGGAGCTCTGTCAGCTTCAAACCCTCTGAGAAACATTGAAGAAGTTGAAAGTCATACTGAAAAAACACCAGGTCCTTCAGCTGAATGTGCTCCAAGCTTTGAATGCAAGAGACCTCAGCATGAACACAGTAAAGTCCCAAAGGGAAAGGAAACTTTCTGCTGCTCAGTTTGTGGAAAGACGTTTCAAATTAGACGGTATTTTGTGAAGCATCTGAGAATCCACACAGGGGAGAAACCTTTTATCTGTTCATCATGTGGCACAAGATTTACACATGAGCAAAATCTTAGACAACACATGAGAACCCACTCAGAGTGGAAACCTTTCAGTTGTTCCGTCTGTGGTAAGAGAGTTACACGAAGGGAAGGTCTAATTAAACACATGAGAACCCACACTGGGGAGAAACCCTACATTTGCTCAGTATGTGATGCTAGATTTAGAGTAAGATCCACTCTGATACAACACATGCGAACCCACACTGGGGAGAAACCTTTTAGTTGCACATTGTGTGGTAAAACATTTGGACAAAATGGAAGCCTAAGACAGCACATGAGAAGCCACACTGGGGAGAAACCATTTAGTTGCTCTGTTTGTGATAAGAGTTTTACTCATCCCGCTCATTTGAAACGACACAAATGTGTTGGTGAGACCAGTGGTAGTAGATGAAGCTGCAGAAATGCTCGTTGAGTGACTTCCTTCCTGCAGAATCGAAGGACAATTTGAACCAAAGCATGTGAAACTGATTCACACTCGTCTGATGCCTCCTAACCGAAGAGATCCAGATCCCAGAAGTTCAATTGACTTGATCAAATAATTTTTTTTGAATAGCATAGATGCAAACATGTAAAACAATCAACTACTGACCAAATGTCCTCATGATTCAAAGAGGGACCCGGAACTCTTTTAGAGATTTGTGAGAGTCGGGAGTGACTCCATCATGTATTCTGTTTATATAGTTCATGTTGCCTTGCCTGAGAGACATGTCGGAGTCATTTGGTTGTGATCTTTTTGTACAGACATCATACGACAACAAAGTCTGAAACGCTGGACTTGTGTTACTTAAGATATGAAAGAAACACTTTTATAAGAATGAATGAATTTCACTTTTATTTTATTTCAGGTTCAGCAGACACCACCCCGCTTGCAACTAAAATAATTAAAACTGGGTGGCACATTAGAGTCAATAAAGGAGAGAAACCCTTTAGTTGGGGTGTTTGTCGTAAAACATTCAATCAGTCATCTCATTTGAAACGTCTCAAGTGGGATTGTGAGAGGAGTGGAAGCTGCAGAGATGCTCCGTGAGCCAATTACTTTGTCACAGGACTGATAGACATACAAGACTTGACTCAATGCTGGTAATGTGTGATTCAGACTCCAAAATAAGTCACACTTTACAGGTGTGGCTCAGATAATGAGGTGATCATTTTCATTAGAGTCAAAAGTATTCTGGTAGTCTTCCAAGAACTCTGCATTTTGGTATGACATGTACTTGTTCATTTAGATGCAGCTTGCTTAAAATGTGAGATATAATCTGTCAGGTTGAGCCCAGCCACTCAATGGAGGAAGCTCATTTCTGTTTACATCCGCAGTCTGACTTTCTTTTCGTTTCTGTCAGAGCCCTTAGCTGCAGGTCAGTGTTGGAGTGCAGATTGATAGTAAATCTAGAGCTTTGACTTTCGACTCACCTCCCTCAAACTACAACAGTCCCGTACAAAGTCTGCATTGCTGAGTCCAAACCCTCAGACCTCAGACAAAATTCAGTGTTCTCCTAAACAATTCAGTGTTTACCTAAACAGTAGTGTATAGGAAAGACAGAAATAAGAATACCGTTAAAATTTGAAGAGTTGGAGTGGTTTTCTGGGAGCTCATTCCAAATATATACGTTGCATATATACGTCTCTATTTTCAATGTAAAGACCTCTGAACTGTACTGATATGATCTTTGTGAGGACTCTGGCAGCAGTGTTATGAATCAGCTGCGGCTGTCTGATCGATTTCTTAGGAAGACCAGTTAAAGCGCCATTACAGTCGTCAAGTCGGCATAAGATAAATGAGTTGACTAGTTTTTTTAAAATCCCGCTTAGACATCAGTCCTCTAATTTTTGGTGAAGTCTTCAGTTGATAGACTTTAATGATCTTAATTTGGCTGTTAAAACTCTGGTCAGAGTCCATGACTACAGCAAGATTTCTGCCTTGGTCTGTGCTTTTTAACATTACAGATTGAAGTAGAACACTAACCTTTAATCTTTCCTCTTTGTCTCCAAAAACTACCACCTCGGTTTTGTCTTTGTTCAACTAATGCTAATTCTTGCAGCTCCAAAACCTGATTGGAATACATCAAATGAGTTTTTTGGTGCCAGAAAAATATTTAATTGTTGGAAAAACAGTTTTTTCAATTATTTTAACCAATAATAGAATATTTAATATTGGTTTATGATTATTTATTACTGATGAGTTCAGATTGTTCTTTCTGAAGAGCAGTTCGATTAGGGCAGTTTTCAGGGACTGTAGGAACCCTCCTGAAATAATATGCAAAAGTTTCGAGACTATACAATCTGAAACTTTTTTGGAAAGTCCTGTTGGCAGAATGTCAGGGATGATTTTAGATGTTGCAAAATGTCCTCCATGTATGTCTGGTCTATTGGACAAAATTGGGTCACGTTATTTGAACCAGGTTTAAGAGGACACAAATGCAACACACTTCTTGTACCTGATAAAGAAGAACTTGCTACTTCTCTTATTATGTGAATTCTATCTGTGAAAAAGGAGACCAAATCATTGCGGGCCCTGGTGGATTCAAGTCTTCTGTCACAGGAGGGTTTGTTAGCCTGTCGACAGCAACAAACAGGGCGCGCGTATTATATTCGTTTTTGGTGATGATGTCAGAGAGGAAGAACCAGCTTGCATTTCTCAGTTCTGAATTATAAATGCAAAGTCTCTCCTGAAAGATGTTACAATTAATGGAGATTTTCTTCCCCGTGGTGGGAGCAATGGAATCAATAACATTTGAAAGTTTAGAATTGAAATGATCTACAAGCTCATTGACAGAAGTCCAGGGGAGGTTGGGTGTGGAAGAGAAAGCCAGAATGAAATGGTGTTTTCAGTGATTTACCTTTTTGTGATGACCTCTGTCTGATTTTCACAAGCTGAGTCAGTCCATAGTTAGCAAGAATCTTACCCAGGTCTTTGGTCCCTTCCTGTTGGTGATCCACATGGAAGTTCAAATCAACAGCAATGACTACATAGTTAAAGTCACACAGATCATAGACGTAAGATCATCAAATAAGTTTGCACAGTATTTAGGTGACTTGATTCAGGAACAAAGCAGGAGAGGAAGAGTTCAGCTGAAGAGCAAGATATTCAAAAGAAGAACATTTTCAAGAAGATATTCGATTGCATTGGAGAGAGTAAATAAACAATATGGAAACTCCACCTCATTTCTTCTCATTTTTTATTTTGCCCGTAAAACTAAAGTTAGGAGGGGTTGACTTGATAAGAACAGCTACGCTGTTATTTTGTTCGAACCAGGTTTCAGGTAAAAACTGAATCGAGCTTGTGCCCAATAATACAATTATTGATTGATAATCTTTTTAGGGCCAAAGACCTGATGTTTAATAAGGCTCGCTTTAGTGCGTCATAAGCAGTTCTTTTTTTGAAACGACTTATCAAAATTGATATTGGAGAAACTCTTGACACACCAGGCTTGAATCTGGACCCAGCACATATAAAAATTTGTGCTTGCAACGTTTTGTACACGAACATCTTTATCAGGCTGAGGAGTCAGAGGCGGATTCCATCGTGGATGCAAGGAGGTGGCGGGCTTCTTGGTCGTGAAGATTGTGCTTAAGCTGGTGGATGTGGACGCTGAGGGGGAAAAAATTGGTGTATGGCAGGAAGTTAGTTTTATTCCAGCAGCGATCAGCTCCTTGATCTGGTCAGTGAACTTTAAGACGGGAGAGGAGGGTGAACTGGATTGTGAAGGAGGTGGATCCTCACAGGCGTCAATGTTTTTGTTATACAGTGTGAAGGGGGGTGATTACGCCTCCTCTTGTCCCTTCTGTATCCCCTTTTGGGGGGTGAGATGGTTCTCCTTGAGGGTCCCTGGCACATCCTGTTATGTCTTCATCCAGGGGTGATTCCTCTTTTCTCTTGACTTTGGCAGGGTGAACAGATGAGTGACGCAGGAAGTAAAGTAGGTTAGAGTTGAATAATTTTAATCCTGACTTGTTTACGCAACGTTCATCTGCCTTAAAAAGCTGTTTGTGGTCCCCAAAAGAACGTAATTGTCAATAGAATGTACTAAGTGGAGTCCACATGATATTGAAAGCCCTAGTTAAATTAATTCAGAGAGATTCTGAGGCCCAGGGAATTGTGAGAGAGTAATGAAACCTCATCCTGTCTTTTGTTTATTGAATTCATGTCTCCCCACTCCTCACCACATGACCTCCTATAGGGTCACTGTTGAAAGTATCCTGACATACAGCTTCACTTCCTGGTTTGGGAGCTGCAGGGCCTACGGACATCGACAGCTAAACAGGATTGAGAAGACAGCCACCAGAATTATTGGTTCCCCTCTCCCTCCCCTGATGGAGATTTACCAGCAGTGGAAGTAGACTGTGTGTATTTCATTAATGATTTATTCTATCTTTTTGATGCCTTGACAGGAGCTGAGAAACGATATTTCGTTTTATTCTGTGTATGCAGTTACTCTGGGAAATGACTAAAGAAAATCTTGAATCTTGAAACCCTTATTGAAGCATAGGACTTAATATACGTTATATGAGAGAAACACTTTGAACTGCCTTTTTGAATTTAATTCTATTTTCACATTTTCTCTTTGACACCACTGAGTTTGCAGCTGAAAGGTATCAGCTAAAACTGGACAGGATATGAGAAAAACATCTAACTGATTAAATCACAGTCACAGATCAGTGAGGTCTAACAGAGTGTGTCTCCCTCTGGTGGATTCTGTTGACTTTGTTTGAAAGTTTTTTGAACAGATTGCTGGCCTCACAGCACGGAACACCGCAGAGACTCTCATTGTAGCCGAGGAGATCTGAAGATTCAGATGTTCTCCCGACAGTTTAGTGGAGATCTCCGTGTTCGACTTCAGAGACTCTGCAGGTCGTGCAACATCAATCCCTGAGATGTGAAGGAGGAACTCTGGTGGTTTTTGGTACCAGAAGAAATCATCACCACCTGTGATTGTCTTGTATTATTTGTAGGACAGAGTTACTGGACTCTTCCTTCTGGACTAGAGTGATGTTTTTCACAACTGACACCCAAACAAAGAGAAAACTCTGTTAGAGCACGATACAGAAGTCTGACCAAAATAAATGTCTTCATGCTGCCTTTATCTAGCAGACCTGTTGTGATGAAGAGAACCAGTGAGAGAGAACACACAGGGATTCAGTGACAGCATGTTGAATGGAGGTGATGGTTCTTGTTTGAGTCTTGAACTCTGCTGAATGTGGAAGTTCCTCTCTCTTCAAGAGTTCAGGAACAGCTTAGCTCCTCCTGAATCTCTTTGTCTCGTCTTAGATCTTTCACTTCTCTCTGTTTCCGTCATTTCCTTCAACACAGCGGCCATCAGCAACAAACAGTTCTTTACGGAGAGAGTTTGGAGGTATAATCAGTAAAAATGCCTCAAGTCCAAACTTTGAGAACTTTTATTCAGCAGCGATTATTAGGGGCTGCTGAAGAGATATTTCAGCTGTTTGAAAGAACGATAGCAGAATACGAGGAGAAACTTTGTCGACAACGAAAAATACTGGACACCGTTTTCAAGCCTCAAGTCCACTTACACAGAGCAGGTTGGTCCATTTTGATTCTCACTGCAGGAATGAAACTCGGGACTTTTACCCAACTGCTGCTGGAGATGAGACTTTTTCAATTCTTAATGCAAGAAATTTACCAATGATGTCAGCGTCTGTGTGTAAATCAATTTGTGGGTATGTTTTGACTAGTTTGGATTTAGAGAAGTACCTCTGATGTTCCACTTTTAACTGGAACTGTTGGGCCCACATGGAGGAAGACTGAACTCTTTTCAAACCTTCGTCCAAAATACCTTATTCATTGTTATCTGCAAATCTTGTCCCCATGCATTTTTGTTAACCCGACAAAGAAAAGCATTCTAAACTGGAGAAAAGCCTTATTATTGAAGAAATGACCTACTGTCTGCTGCATTCAAAATCATTATGGCAAAGTTTAATTAAAAATGTATACAGCAGGAGCAAACATCATCAATGTGTACATTAAAATCCCCTGAAATGACTACACAGTCAACTTTGGTGCAATTAACTGAGAGCATCTCAGTAAACTCATCCAAAACATTTGGGGAGTATTTAAGTGACCTGGAAAAAAACTACATATACGATATATGAAATATGCACTTCCATTCTTGTTGTCCAAACAAATCTCAGTTATTAACACAGGGATAAACTTTCTAAGAGTTATAAAATCATTGCTGAAAAGTGACTTATTGTTGTTGTTTTTTACTTATTGGGACAGATATTTAGGAGTCTAGTGGCCTGCTTCACCTGGGCTTTTGCTGAAGAGAATCATGAGTGTGAAAATACCTCTGTCCGAGACATAAACCTTTCAGCTAGAGATTGGTGGGTTGTATTAACAAGCCGCCTTACCAGGCGCTGTTGTCTTGGACAGAGGGTGCTTCGGTCGTGAGGAAGTGGGAGTGGGAGGACATTTTGGTGAACCTGCATTCAAGAAAGGTGGTTGGCTGCAGGGTTGGTTCCATTCATGACCAGTTCTTTCATGCGAACATTGAACTCAAAGAGAGTGGAAGAGGGAGAGATGGTGAATTAGGGAGGTGTTGCAGAGGTGGGATATGTGGCTAGGACGAAGCACCATCAGAGGTGTTGGGGTTGTGGGTGGTGGTAATGGTTCTTCATCTCTGATTTTTCTCAGGGTCAGAGTTCTCTATAAGCTTCTATTAGAATGACTCTGTTGTGTCTTCCTGATTCATCGAATCTTGTTTACATTCCTATTGTCCCGCAACCTTGGCAAAGGGAGCAGATGGGCGCCATAGGAAGTGAAGTAGGTCAGAGGTGAACAGCTTCACTTATGTTATTTAACAGAGCCTTTCTATTGTGGACACAAAACTAAATGGAACCAAACGGTAGTCTTCACTGATAAATTCCCCACCAACCAGCTCAGGCAGGAGAAAAGACCTTTTCATCTTTGACCTTAAGGCTTTAGATATGTGACGGTCGACATTCCTCTTTCATCCCAGGCACTATGGGAAAATAATTTTGACAAATGGAAAAAGTTAACAAAGTGCAAACTTTAAAAATGGGTTATTTGCCAGGAATATCTGATTCTGTTTCTGTATCTTTCCCAATTTATCAATTAATAAGCTTCGAAGGACTATTTTGAAAATGTGTTCTGTAGAATTTGTCAGTGTGTTTATGTGAGAGCGTGCAGTAGAGCTTCAGAGGAAACTAAGCTATGGACTTATGGAGATGGGATGTACGCGGTATATTTGTACACTCAGTAGAAGTATCGATCAAATTGAACATTAAATATCTTGTATGCATACTGTATATTTAATTAATTTCCACAGAATTCCAACCGCAGTCGATGAGTCAAGAGGAGGCTCTTCCTGCGCAGCAGGAGAGAATACCCACTCTGAACCAGGATAATCCTCCCATTAAAGAGGAACCGGAAGAAATCGGGATAATTCAGGAGGGAGAGCGGCTTCAAGAGATGCAGGAGGCTGATACCAGCAATGTGACATTCAAACTTTTCCCTGTGAGGAGTGACCAAGATGATGAAGAGCAACACCAGTCCTCACAGCTTCATCACCCTGGAGAGATGAAAACAGAAGCTGATGGAGAGTACTGTTGTGGTCCAAAACCAGAACAGAACTTAAACCCAGATGTTCATTTACAAACACATATTAATGATGAGACATCACACTCCTCTCAACCTGAAACTGATATCTGTTGTTACTGGGATGAAACCAATGAATTTAATTCAGGTTTAACTCTTGGGGGAAACGATGAGGAACTTGAAAGTGATACTACAAAAACACCAAGTTGTTCCTCTGAATGTGCAACAAGCTTTTGCCAGAAGAGACATCAGCAGGAACACATAGAAGTTCAGACAGGAAAGAGAACTTTCAGATGCTCAGTGTGTGGGAAAACGTTTCAAATTAGACAAAATTTAGCAAGGCATCTGAGAATCCACAAAGGGGAGAAACCATTTATCTGTCCTTTGTGCGGCAAAAGATTTACACAGAAGCAAAATCTGACACCACACATGAGAATCCACACTGGGGAGAGACCCTTCAACTGTTCAGTATGCGGAGCAAAATTTACACGAAAGGAGCATCTAATAAACCACACAAGAACCCACACCGGGGAGAAGCCTTATATTTGTTCCGTATGTGATGCAAAATTTACACAAAAACATAGTTTGACGCTACACATGCAAACCCACACACAGGATAAACCATTTAGTTGCAAATTGTGTGGTAAAAAGTTTGGACAAAATGGAAAACTGAGACAGCACATGAGAATGCACGCTGGTGAGAAACCATTTAGTTGCTCTGTTTGTGATAAAAGTTTTGCTTGTTTTGCTCATTTGAAAAAACACACATCTGTTTGTGAGAGACGTAGAATGACGCCGCAGAGAAGCTTGTTGGACCAGTTTCTACCAGCGGTACTGAAGGACTGCGAAAAAGACTTGACTCAACTTTGAGAAATGGATAAACTCCTCAAAATAAGTCATGGTTTACCTTTCAACTAAAATAAGGTTATGTCGTAGTTATAATTCTAGTCCTCTATAGTGTTGCGACCACATACTGGCAACACTAAGAATGGCTTTTGAAACAAATATTCAGTTCAAGGGAAACTTTCATGTTTTTCGCAATGACATCATATGCTGGAACAAGATTTATAACTACTGGGGTTTCTTTAGGGCGACATAGTGGACACCTTTTTTTTCTGTCATGTGCATAATGCGTACACGTACTGGGTCTATTTGCTGGTCTCACCTTGCATGGCGGTCGGGTCTGATCATTTGAATTCTTTAGTTTTCATTTCAGTTGGTGTCTACATTATTCTTTAGTTTTCATTATTCTTAAGTTGTTCAGGAACTCCACCTTTTGTATTAGTATTCATTGAAATCATAATTTAATCATCAGTAAATCATAATTTAAATTTAATAAGTTGTCCATGTCACATATTTAATTCTATAGTCAACATTTGTGGTTTAAAATGTGATGCCAAACTAGAGAAGAATCACATTTTTTGGACGCTTACTGTGTCCACAATCTCCTTTTTTCTGTCACTACACAGAGTTGATGATCGTAGGTGAAGGTTGGAACATAGACGGACTGCTTAAACCAGAGCTTTGGACTCCACCTCCATCTCACCTGAACAATCCAATATATTACAGCTGATGCAAAATCAAACTGCCAGTAAATCTCACGTCTGTCACGAGTCATGAACAAGACCCCACAATACTTCAACCATATTTTTTGAGCATCAACTTGATATCTGGATCAACGACCTCAGATTTAGAAGTTCTTACTCTAATGACGCCCGTTGGTCACATAACTTCATACTTCTGAAGATCCTCTGTAGTTCACTTGACTGCTCACAATAAAACACCCATATAATAACACAGGTTATTACTAATTTACTGAACTCTGGTCTTGAATTGATTTTTGATTATGTGTAAAACATGACGAGGGGAATTCAAAAGTGTTCACACGGTGTTTTTTTGGTTTCAGTCAAATTCAAAAATTTTTGGACATATTTGACCATGCACTCATTACAATGCTGTTAAACATCATCTGTAAGAGATAAATAAACTACGATGAGTGATCAATCACACAAGGGGTTTGTCTGCTTAATTTCTACAAGATGGTTCTTAAATTTTATTAAATCAAAAAAATTCCAGCTAATGAGAAATATTTTTTTACTTGCTTCAGCTATTTTCTTTAATTTGAATTAATTAGAATTTTTTTTTTTCATATTAGCACAGCAACCTGCCACCGTCTTTGTTTCAGGATTCTTATCGTGAAGAAAAAAAAGTTTTGAAACAAGTTTGTCTTTGTTATGTGGTTCTAATATTCTCACAGCTTAAACTTGTGTTTTTATTGGTTTTATGTTTTAAAGCTCATTTACTCACATAATAATAATAATAATAATAATAATAATAATAATACACATACACCATTAAACGTTTGATTGATTGATTTCGAATGAATCCATTTTCAACTTTTTGCAAACTTCTAGAGACTACTAAGAAACATTTGGTACTACATACCCCTTTTCCACCAAAAGGAACCCGTTTCTAGTTCGGTGCTGGTACTAGTGCCAGTGCTTAGCTGGTTCAACTCCCGTCATATAATAACGTCAGTACGTCACTGTCTATTTACCAACCAACGCTGGCGTCATACTCATGCACAATAACGAAGATGGAGGAACTCATCGTCTCCATGTGTTGGTGACGCTGCTCCAGGACCGAAAAAAACAACTTTTGTTATTCATTTTAAAATACAAAAATTAAATAATTATTGCTACTTTATCGAATGAAACTTGCTCGGCTGTTGAAAGCTACAGATATGGAAGAAATAGCTGCAGAACTTGAACGTTACAGAAGAAGATGGGACGTAAGATCCAAGGGTCTTAAAGAAGAAAAGGAAGACAAACCCTGAGAGATCGTCATCGAGATCAGTGAAGAGATCGGTCCACATTGGAAAGACAAGATGGATTTCCTTGTGGATTCGTATCATCCTACAGTTCACTGGAAGGCATATCAGGGATGAACTATGGAGAACCACCAAACGGCACTCCGTCTGTAAAGACCTCAACATTCGGTTAGCTGAAGATCTTTAGAGGAAGACGAAGAGGTGCGGAAAGCTGTGTGGATCAAGATTGAACAAGCGAAGAGGGCAGGACTCAAGACTATGTTGCGAGGCCTGTATGCCTTCATTTCTGGTCAGAGAGTCCACCCATAATTATTCTAGCACTTCAGTGCCACCTAAAAGTGAAGAAGATGTTTTGTTTTGTTATAAACAATGGGTATTTAATCTTTAATTTTATTTCAGTCATGGCACCTCACGTTCAGCAGGGTTCGCCATCCTCATAGAAAATATTCAGGGCCAGATAATATCTCATATTGATGATAAATGCGGGCATTGGTTAATTATTATGTCATTGGATAATGTCAAGTTCATTTTAGTTAACATTTATTTAACAACATTTAACATATTTAACATTTAAATCAAAGAAAACAGGATTCATTTTTTAACAAATTTCCTCACGTTTGGAAAGCTTAAACGCTTTTCACTCAACTGACAACCTTATAATGGTAGGAGATCTAAACTTAGTCTTGATTAATTCTATGATAAATGTCCTTCATATATCATAAGTCCTCCGAATATTACATGCACTAACTGAAAAAACATTTAACCAGCTTGGATATCTACTGCTACACTAATGGACCGCAGTGTCACCTAACTGCACATTAAACCAAAATACACAAAAAATACTCTAATAAATACTGTAAATGTAACTATAGTCTATTAAAAAACAAGAGTTACTGCCGAAAAATCTAATTATTGTAAAATGACAGAGCGGGATCCAGCAATTGGTGGTCTCTCTCCGATCAATCGAATGCCTGGATCAGACGGTCTAACGGGAAACTTTTATGGACCTTTATTGGAAGACTTAAGGAAACCGTTCTATCAAATTTTTCACCCCTTGTGTTTTAATACCAAAAGGCGGGACTTACTTTACTTACGTTACTTTTTTCCAAGGCAACTTTCAGTGGAATAAAGTTGAATTCTAATTCTAAAGTTGTTATGTAACCCCAAACAGTACTTGGCATTCAGAGACCTTTAGAGGGGCAGATGCTCAAAGTCAAAGAAAGGCATATGGAACAATGTTTTGACGTGCCGTGCGTCTAAATCAATTTCAGCACAACCCGTTCAATCACACTCATTACGACCAAAATGCATCAAAGAATCTCACAATCACATAAAAAAACAAAAAGAACAAACATTATACCATTATAATGTATAGATGGTGTAATAACTATCTATTGTGTGTTTGTGTGTGTGTGTGTGTGTTCAGTTTGATTGGAATTGACAACCTGCCTTATTGTTGTTCCCTTTGTCTCAACATTTCCTCTCTTGACTCAAACCTCAGTCCCTTTGTCTTGATGATGTAACTTAGTAACTCATATCTCCACGAAGTCGTCGTCATCGCTGCCACGTCTGCAGATCTTTTTTATTAACACAATATCTCAGAACCTAAGAAGAACAGAATTGATTCTGGAAGGAGTCGGTTCTATATTTCCGACACTAGGGAGAGCTTCATCGCCAAAACTTTTCGGGCAATAATTTATTCACCATTGGTAAGATTTAGTTGAAATTTGGTGCATATGTATCAGCTGCAGGAGATCTGTCTTGTATTTATCATATTTTAATCTAACAGTTCATATTTTACTCACTAGATGGAGCTTCTTTTTTTTTTTTTAATGAAAAACACAGTTTTTCTTCTTCACAATTAGATTTAAGAGTACATTAAGGGGGATTGCTTTACTTCACAAAAGATTGGGGACATTTTGGGAGGATTAACATTGCTGCCAGGGATGACAGCGTAGGGAAAGCTAATGTCATCCAACCCACAATCCTCTTGCCTTGGTTAAAGGTTGGTTGGATTAAGACACAGTGGTTGTTACTCTGGAAATCTTTTTCCAGACACAAACATTAGCCAAAGCTTTTTTTCTAGCACATCATCTCCAAATAAAACATTGATTGCTTTTGGTTAAAGTGTTTTCTATAGTCTGATACACAACACATTTTAGTATGAAGGACATTTCTGCTCAAGTTGAGCCAAAAATCTAGTGGTGCGTTTTGGAATCCCTTGGGTGCTTAACCGTCACCACTGCAAAAAACGTCTTAAACCTCCGCCAGGAGGTGCATGACAGGAAGTCCAGTTCTCCTCTTCATGCTGGATCCTCTCAACCAGTACCTGTTGGATTCCTTTGGCTGGAGAGAGGGAGCTTCCTCATCCTCGGAGGAATTGTTTGGAACTGCTGCATAGCTGGATCGTTGATGAGAGAAGTTAACAAATCCCTCTACAAAAAAAAAACTGACTCAGTGGAGTGTAATGGTGCCGGGTGCCGAGGAAACTGGGGCTGCGGATGCCGGCGCTCAGTCGGAAAACATTCTGACCGAGGAAGACCAAAGTGAGAGCAAGGGTCAGAGCCGTTTGCACAAATTCATAGATTTCTCGCTTTTTCAGCCAACGGAGCTTCATCATTTATCTCATTGGCAATGTGGTCATGTTTTTTTTTGGCTTTCTCCCTCCTGTGGTTTTTCTGGCTCCCTATGCCAAACACCTTGGTGTTGATGAATATTCAGCAGCTTTCCTGCTCTCTATTTTTTCTCTGGTTGACATGTTTGTCAGACCAGCAAATGGTTTAATTGGCAACACCAAGTGGATTAGGCCACGGATCCAATACTTTTGGCCTTGTTCTTTATTCTCTCTTCTTTGGAAGGGCGTATGGGATTGTTTTTTGCTCTGCTCTTTGAAGTTCTTGTGGACCTCGTTGGAGCTCATCGCTTCTCCACTGCAGTAGGACTGATCACAATTATCGAGTGTGAAACCTTTGCTTCTTGGACCGCCAATTTCAGGTTTGTGAATTGACAGAGGTTTTTCATTTCAGATTACACCCTTATTAGCCATAACATTATAACCACCTGACTAATGTTGTGTACGTCCCCCCCTCTGTTGTCACCAAAACAACTTTGACCTGACGAGGTATGGACCTAACATGACCTTTGAGGATCTAGCAACAAAATATAAGCAGCAAATCCAAACAGACTTCACATATTCTCAATTGGATTTACATCTGGAGACCAAAGCAACCCTTCTGAACCATTTTTGCTGCATGTCAGCGAATATTATCCTGGTGAAAGAGGCCACTGGCCATTAGGGAGTATTGTCTCCATGAAGGGGCGTACTTGGACTGTAACGATCTTTAGGTAGGTGGTATAAGTATCATCCACATGAGTGGCAGGACCCAAGTTTACCCTCCGGATAATTTCCCAACACAACATAATGCCTCCCCTGGCTTGTCTTCTTCCCATTGTGCATCCTGGTGCCAGTAAGTAACTTTTTCATCAATCTGTGGTGCCACAGTAGTTCCTCTTGGGGATTGTACAACACCAGCATCAATGAGGCTTCGGCACTCCTGACCCCATCTCCTCCCAATTCTTTGTACTAGACACTGGTACATATAGTACATATATATATATTTCTATATATATATTTCTATAAATATATATATAGAAATATATATATTATAGAAATATATTTATCTATCTATATATAGATAGATAAATATATATAAGACATACATATATCTATATATAGATATATTTATATATATATATATTTTTATATATATATAAAATGGCTCTGCAAAGCGCAAGTGCCTTATATAAAATAGAGAGAAAAAGCGATTGATCTCTTCACCTTAATATGTTACTGGACACTATCATGTGTGACATTATTAAACTCAATTACACAACTGTACTCTCCATTTGTTGGTTTGGTTCTTAACAGCTCTCAGGCTCTGGGTCAGTTTTGGGTTTATAATTTGCTGCATCGCCTAAAAAAAATTTGAATTTTATTTTTTTTGAACATTAATTTATATCCGCACTGTGTGACATTCTTCAGTTTTCTTTCCTTTCGTAGAATAAATGAAATAATTAATTATTATTTTCACAGTGTTACAATAATAAGTGTCCCATCAACAACTAATGGAAGCATTAAGGGGTCCGTGCCTTGGAGTCTGCTTAGATTTCACTGGATGGGATGTTCGGAAGCTAAAGCAAATAATGTGTTAGCCAGCTCACAATATCACAGGAATTCAGCGCTATAGTTTAAGTAAAATAATAATATATAATATGACGGAATTTATATTTTTTTTAAAAAGAAAAAAATATGCTAGCTCTCTCCGTTCCTTCTACACTGTTTGGGACTTTTTCTAGCAGATACCTACAAAGGGTGGAAGTTGTTCTGGTTGGATACTTACAATAAATTATAGAAAACTAACAAAAAAAAAACTTTCGTCTGGTATAGCGAAAAATTTAACGGATTTACTCTTTGGCTGGTTTCCAGGCGGACAGCTATAGTGGCTGCACCACCGCCCGGACAGACAACATCCGGTTCGTGCATGCCAAAAACACGGCTGTTAACGGTTTCTGTTTACTTGTCTACAGCCGACTTGCCAAGAGGAGCGGTCACTGTGGCGTCAGCAGAGGTCGGGAGGACCGTAGCCGGCTCCGAGGAAGAGATTTACGGGTAGGACGCAGGAGAAGGACCCAGTTGAGCAGATGGAGGATCTCCTTCATGCTCGGGTCAAAGTGGAAACAAGAGGTTTGTGATTGTGTGTGAGGTCTGTTTGCTCGGTAGCTGCAAATACAATGATTCCCCTCAAAGTGAAAACTCACATACACTTTTCAACATGCCTCTATCAGCATGAACAAACACCACAGCTTCAACTTAGGACACATTTAGTAATTAAGACAAAAGATTCATGAGAGCCTGATTTCATGAAGGAGGAGAAGACTTTGGGCAAAGAGATCCAAACAGCTGGAACCAAAGACCTGACGAACTCCGCGGATCCACCATCTCACAAGCTTCACTGAACTCTGACTGACTGACTGACCTCAGCTGCTGCTCCATCATCCAGACGACTGACTCTGACTGAGCATTTCAGACAATACTCTATGTGACGGACAGAAAAACAAATCAGAAAAAGATATGATGGGAATATTCACTATTTTCATCAACCCTTTCATTTGCAATGGTCAATTCAGTGGTCAGAATATCTGTATGAGCTTCCAAACATGTGGCCTTTAGTGACTTTTGTTAATATCCATTTCTTGCTGAAAGAATATGTCTCAGCTTAACCACGAAACCATCTGAGCTCCTAATTCTTTAAAGTGCTTAAAGTGGACTTTAATACAATTAAGAATGGTTATCGTGTTTGTTAGAAATGATAATCATTCCACCCCATCATCCCAGAATGGAGCCCCGTGAAGATTTGGTGTTGATCATTAATCAACAATTAATTTAACGTTTCCACTGATTTGACATCTGTTTGATGTAACGAAAAACTCAGCTGCATCACGTGACCAAAACTAATGACGTCGGTATTGAGATTACAGCGGTGTTTTTATCAGTGTAGATCATGAGCTTTAGTTGAAACAGAATAGTGGTGTGATTCTGTAGTTCTCGTTGCTGCCTGTCTCTGATCCAGACCACCAGTTTCCAGTCTGTGAACCGGAGGCTGGAGGAGGAACTGAAGTCCCTGAAGAGGATAAGCAGCACAAACAATTTCAGCCGAGTATGTATTTTAAATCTACTTTAAAAATAGTACATGACGTTAGCAGGTTTTACTTTTCTGACACCCAGAACATAAAGCAGTTAAAAAAAGATGCTGATTCTCAACCTTTTCTATTCAGTTTGATTCAGGCTGAATTGTTTAAACGTCGTTAATGATTAATGAGTGAAAAGTCTCTGATATATTATCATAATATTATGACTTTTTCTTCTAATATTATATCTTAATTCCTTATTTGATGGTATCTGTGGCATCTCTGAGGAAGAGTCTGTTCCTGGTTCCCTGTAGAACTCTCCTGGCCTCCTTCTTTCCACTGATCTTCCAGCTTTCTCAGCACTTGGTCATGCTGCCACCTCTGCAAGCTGTCTATGAATATCCACTACCAGTTCTTTAGATTTGCCCACGTTGATCTGTAGGGGGTTCAGCTTGCACTAGTCCACAAAGTCCTGGGTCAGTTCTTTGTGTTCTCTGTAATCCCCATCTGTGATGAGACCGACAATGGCAGAGTCGTCAGAGAGGTTCTGGTGATTTGTGAGAGAAATATGCAGTGTACTGCAGACAACCATGTTGGACACACAGTTCTGAGCCCTCACATTCATTGGTCGGTTGGTGAGGGAGTCCAGTATCCACCATGTGAAGTGGTGGTCCACTTTCTGTTTTGAATGTACTCCCAGAATATGGATGCATGTTCCACGCAGCCTGAGAAACCTGGGAAACTGGTTTGGTTCAATTCACCCTAAACATCAAAAGAGTCGAAGTAATGGTCTATCCATGTCCTTTCCTTCACTATGCTTTGTAGGGACGTAACGCTGTGCGTCTCTTAATTAGTTTCTTCAAATGACTTTTTATTTTTAGGCACGTTTGGGTTGATTTTCACGTCAACTCAATCTGACACATGATATTTATGATCTACCCAGTAGCGTAGATATCTGTCACATTGGACTCGCATATCCTAGTCGTAATTTGTTTTGTGAACATCTGTCTTAAGGATGCTTGTATACAGTATTTCATTATTGTCCACAGACATCCAGCTGCTGTCGGTGAGTGATGAAGAGGTTCTTGCTGAGCAGAAGGAGCAGAGCCGAAGTCAGGACCAGGATGACCCACCGAAGGTGCTGCATATCAAAGAGGAAGAGGAAGAGGAAGACCTCTGGGCCAATCTGGAAGGAGAGAATCTTCATGAGCTGGAGGAGGCTGATATCATCAAGTTCACATTCAACCCGGTATCTTTGAAGAGTGAAGAAGATGAAGAAGAGCAACCTCAATTCTCAGAGCTTCATCTCACTGAAGTGATGAAAATTGAAGCTGAGAGAGACTGTGGAGGAGCAGAAACCGACAAAAACTTTAATCACGATAGTTGTTTACAAGCAGATACTGATGATAATACCCCACAATCCTCTGAACCTGAGACTGATGACAGTGGTGACTGGGAGGACACCAATGGAACTCAGAGTTTAAATCGAAAATGTAATAGTGGAGAAGTTACCTCCTTTGAATGTTCAACAAATTTTGGACACAATAGACAATTGCGGGAACACAGCGGAAACCAAACCGAAATAAAAACATTTAGTTGCTCAGTTTGTGGTAAAGAATACCTTAGGAAGAAATCTTTAACTGTCCACATGAGAATTCATTCGGAAGGAAAAAGTTTCACCTGCTCAGTTTGTCATAAGACCTTTCCATTGAGCGGAGATGTTGTGAGGCACATGCGAGTCCACACAGGGGAGAAACCCTTTGGTTGCTCTATCTGTGGTACAAGATTTACGCAAAAGGGAAATCTGAGACAACACATGATAATTCACTCAGGGCAGAAACCATATAGTTGTTCAGAGTGTGGTAAAGGATTTGCAACATGTGGGAATCTGAGACATCATGTGAGAACCCACACAGGTGAGAAACCCTTTGATTGCTCGGTCTGTGGTACACGATTTACACAAAAGGGAAATCTGACACAGCACATGATGATCCACTCGGGGAAGAAATCTTTTTGTTGCTCGGTGTGTGGAAAAGGGTTTGCAAAATGTGGAAATTTGCGACAGCACATGAGAACCCACACAGGCGAGAGACCTTTTAGCTGTAGTGCTTGTGATAAAAGTTTCACCCAGATGGCAACCCTGCAAAGACACAAGTGTGTTGATGAGAACAGTGGAAGTAAATGAAGCTGCACAGACATTTGTTGAGCTGCTGTCCTTAGCTACAAATTGATTAAAATTTGAAGTGTAATTAATGTCCCCTGCATAGCAAGACAGTCGACATTTGATTATTTAAAATGTGGTTTATAAATCTCTAAGGTTGAAACCAGCAACCCGTAAGGACGATGTTCATTTTACCCATTTATATTTACAATTTCATATTTTCATTCACCACCCAAAGCTCATGAAACCTGGATCGACTAATAAATCCAGGGCTTTGGCCTCGGACTCAGCGCTCCCCTCACTTAAATGGTCTGAGTCCCTGCCATTAATCCTGCCTATTCTGCACTAAACTGGCTACCCATCTCATTCTCTGTCTTCCCTTCACTCATGATTAATACTCTGATTGACCTCCCCCAACACAGAAGGAGAAATTCACAGATTTCCAGCAGTGAACAAAAGCCTCAGATTTGTTTGTGTTTCCTCTCATGATAGACGCTTTACACTCTGCTGCCAAACACTTCAGTGCCTGCTGGAGTTCCTGACTGATAAATCCAACAATCACACATCAACTGTTCACACAAAATGTTCACCTGCTGCCTCACATACCTCACCCACTGACAGTTGACTAGCTTATCAATGTAGTTTCAACTTCACCTGTCACTGGTTCTAATGTCATGGATGATTTTTTTTCTGTGTGTCGTTTTGTTACTTTCTTACAAACATAAAAAAATGCGACGCTAATTATTTACAAACCTCTTCAAGTGTATTTCTTTACAGATTTCTAAAATATACATGTCATTCAAAAACAAAGAAAAGATCGGGAGGCAAGTTAAGAAATTCCTGATGAGGATCTCACATTAAGATTTTATGAATTTTCTTTCTCTTTGTCCTCAATATACAACAGTTGCAACTATTACTTACAAAACACACACACATTGACTATAGGTAGAATTCTATATTAACAGTTCCCTCTTAGATTTAAACTTTAAAAACGAATCCAAAGTAAAACAGGGCAGAAGATTTAAATCAAACTAAATCAAATTATATAGAATAAAAAATGGAAATCAATACTATTTCTACTTTATTTCCATTTTTTCTAAATTGTGCAAATAAGAGTTTATGTCAACAGAGATAAATGTCAGCAGCAGGTATATGAAATAAAAAAGGAATAAAAGCCTGTGACTAGTCAGGTCTAATGCGCAGCAAGATGTCTGACACTTATTTTTCCACAGGTCATTAATAAGTAGGAGGGAGACATTAAAATAAATAAAACAACACACCTTTTAAATAAGTTGGTAAAATAAATACCTGACCATCCATCAACCATGTTCAATCTAAAATAAAAGTCATTTAAATGAGGATTGTCTGATAGCATAAAGAATGAAATACTTACAGTTCAATTTGTTCTCCATAACTCCTCAGTTTTTGACACATCAAATGAGTTAGATTAATCAAATGTATATATTTTTTTCAGACCTATTACACTTTAATAATATCTCATATCTCTTCCCTCTTTGCCGTAGCACGTCTGTGATTTGTATCTTTTTTTCGTAAAGTTGAGCACAGATGGAGAAAGAGTGAGAAACTTAGTGAGAGAGTGATCCGATGTGATCCAGGGAGCAGAGCAGAGATCTATGGGAGGACAAGTGACTGGAACTAAGCAGATATGTTGTTATTGTGCGTAAATGTTGATAACAGCAAAGATAGAAATACGTATTGGGGTTCAAAAGTGTTTTTTGTCTGCTCAGGTGAAGTTACTCCATATTCAAGAATATTTTCTCTTGAAAATATGAGTTCTTACCAAAAAAAAACAAAGCTGTAACAATTTCCGATGTGAGACCGTTTCTCTATGAGCCACACAACGAGACTGATGAACGCGTTTATCACTTGCAGATTAGATTACAGTAATGGTCTCCTCCCGATTCGTCCAAAGAACACAATACAACTAGATCATCGCAAATTCTGGATCCTGACGAGGGCCAGAAGGAGAGCACACATTACACCAATTCTAAAGTCACTGTCGAATTGATTTTATAATTATTTTATTAGTCTTTAAGGCACTACATGGCATTGCACCGGACTGTCTTAGTTGTCCCACCGAGCAGAACCAAAACCTTTGGTGATGCTGCTTTCAGCCACTCTGCTCCGAGTCGCTGAAACAAACTTCCAGAGGATCTGAGAGGAGCTAAAAATGTAAATATTTTTAAACATAAAGTAAAAACTCATAAGTCTGGCTTTTATGTAGTGTTTTATAAGTTTTTTAAAATTATATTTATATTATTATTATTTTTAACTATTTACTTAATCTTATAATATTATCTTGATACTGATTGTTATAGATTTTTAGTAAGTTGTATTTCTACTTCGTTTTATTGTTTATCTCTATTACTTTATTAAATTAATTTTACTATTAACATTGTATCCTCTATTTATGGGCATCTTATTTGGTCATCTTAATGATATATTTTATTTTAAGTTGAAATTTCAAAAATGAAATTCCAAATTCATTGTAGCATTTCTATTTCGTTGATTTGTTTTGATCACCTGTCAATCACACTGACTAACATCTGATTTGGTTTTGAAATGTTCTACATAAATAGTTTGATTGATTGATTGATATAAATGTTGTATAAACAAAGAAGGACAACTGTTAGCATTATTAGGTGTGTGATTCTCTGTATATATTAAGTTATATAAAAAACTAAAAAATAAGTACCATGACTTTCCACTGTCATGGCTGAGTTCAAGACACCAAAACTGTGGTATTCTGGGATGCCACCGGAAATTGCGATGAAAGCTGATGATGACACGGATTGAGCGAGTTGTCCCTCCACTAAAAATCTGCCATTCCAACCGAAAGTCAGAGTGATAGTTTGTACAAAGCTCATTTTCCAGTCGGACAACTTTGGTGGCTGCACTTAGCGCATGGCCAAACTTCCGGTCAGGACATTCGCTTAACAACATGGAGGCTGAAGAGCTGAAGGTCCATAAAAGCGCAGCCGGATCCGAGGATCTCCTTCATGCTCGGGTCAAGGTGGAGACAACAGGTTGGTGTTGGGAGTTTGTCGTTTTACTAGATCAGTGGCTCCAAACATAAAGAGTCCTCCTTAAAGAGAAAACTCTCATCAGGACCAACCCGGTGCGGAAACACGTTAATTTAATGCTGCTTGGCTGCCGGAGATGTCATAACGACGTCTGATTCACAGCATCAACATTGGTGACGTCACTCAGCCACTCAGCCACAGGAGAAGTCACTGCTCACTGGTAGGAAGGAGAAGATTCTCTGTGGTGATCACAGACTGTGGGAGTGTTTAGGGGTTTTTTTTTGTGCGTGGGACCCCAGATAAACATAAGAATAACCAAACTATGTGTTCAATTGTTCGTTAGCAAACATCTTAATTTAAACATGAGACGAGGGGTTAAAGTGGGAGATGCCTAAATTCTACTGCTGCAGCAAGAGCCAGCGGTCAGAGAAAAATGTTATTTTATGAATAGATTTTATTCTGGACTTAAAATATGCCCTATCTAATGATATAGCTTCCAGAACCAAGACATCATAATGACAGACTGATACCAGAACAGATGCATTCACTCAAGGCAGCACTAACTTTAGGGTTGTTTGACCGTACAACCATCGGCCATTGCATTATAAACGGACAGGTGAAGTCACATTAACACTTGAATCTCTGTTTACCGCGGTCACCTTTCAGTGGGGAGGTTAAATTAGGCAGAAAATAAACATTTTGTCCTGAAGATGATATTCGAAGATTGCAAAATGAAAAAGAGGAAGATTTGAGTTGTGAAGGCAAGACGGTTGAGTAAGAGAATTTTTCCAGAACTGCAGGTGTTGTTTGGTGCTCCTGGTCTGCAGCGGTTAGAACCTAAATGGTCTGATTCTACATTCCCATCTCAAGCGCCACTCTACTGGCACTATTTGTGTTTCATTCATCATCATCTTTCATCATCTTTTTTTTTTGTGCAAGTTCTGACCCAAGGCCTGTAATGTATAAACTTATTCTTTATGTGACTTTTCCCCGTGAAAAAAATAACCATCATTTTGTGATACTATTACATTTTTCATTTTCTTTGCATGATTTTTTGCTTTTTTCAGATTTGCCTTTACCTTTTTTTGCATAAGACTTCACAACACGCACGATCACGTCAAAAAGTCTAATCCTTATTATTTATGACGATAGTCATGGATTTTGATTGATTGATTTGATAGAAGCACAAACAGATGTAGGAGGATTTGTAGCGGTGTTGTTCTTAATCTCAACATTTTAATTCCGTTTTGTTGAGAATATTTTTTGACATATATTATTATTATTATATTTGTGTGTATATATATATATATATATATATATTAATTTTGTCATGTTCTGACTTCTTTCCATATGTTAGTATGACTTTATTCTCATATTTATTATGACTGTTTTCATATTAAATCTTACTTTTATACTCGTAATAATATGTCCTTATATATATATTTTTTAATTTTCTTCTTATTATTACTTGGATCAGGTCTATTTTACAATAACAACTTAATTATTGTAATATTATGACTTTCTGTCACGTAATTCCACCTTTTTTTTTCGTAACTTTTTTTGGTATCTCTCTCCTAGTGCTCGGTTTGAATCAAATGTATGTATTTATAAAGTATTCCAGATTGTTCCACCATCTCTAACCTCTGCATACGAGACCAAACAGCTGTGTTTGCCTCACTGCACAGAACACTGTAAGTGTTGGCGGGTCCAAACTAACGATATCCAGATGTCATACTGGAGCTACACGGGGCCAACTTAGGGGGGTTTGAGGTGTCGGCGGTATTTTACCGTCTTCATTGGAGATTAAGGGGGTTTAAAGCTGTCGTTGCAGAAAATGGCAATATGAGAGGCAGTGTTGGGGGCCTCCCTACCGCAAGTCTCTTGGGACCTCAAATATTTTCCTGGTTTGTCACTCCTGACATGACATCCTTGGATGCTTAAGTTCAATATCTCAATTTCATGCATTTTGTATTACATCAATGTCAGAGTGAAATATTATACATTTAGCTCAAAGTTTATATTTATCATGCCCCGTCTCCTGAAGTCACTGTGTTGTGTCTCGTTCTAGCTTTGCTTTCTATTTTACCGAAGAGTTCGGCGGCATCATGTGACCAAAACAATGACATCATAATGGGGAATCTTGCCGTGTAAATCGTGAGGTTCAGTTGAAAAAGAATGTTGGTGTGATTCTGTATTACTCAATGCTGCCTGTCTCTGATCCAGACGACCAGTTTCCTGTCTGTGAACAGGGGGCTGGAGGAGGAGCTGAACTCCCTGAAGAGGAGGAGCGGCACAAATATGATCCGAGTACGTCTTAAAATCTACTTTAAAAATACTGACGTGGCGTTAATTCCAATCAGGTTGGAGCAGGTTTTGCTTTTATGACAGCCAGAACTTAAAGTTGTTCAGGAAAGATGCTGTTTTATTCAGTTTGATTCAGACTGATTTTTTTTTTTTAAAAACATTGATGGATTGATATGAAATGATAATTATGACTTTTTTCCACCTGTGATTATGACATTATTCACATTTTATAATGACTATTATTGACTCAAAATATTATGACCTTGAATTTCCAAAATTCTGAATTCCCTCTTGTAATATTTTGACTCTTTTCCTGCAAATCTCAACTTCTACTTTTTATCTTAAAGTTTCAATTAAAACCTATTGCTAAATTTTTGATTTTTAAAATTTAAGAAATGTGGCTTTTATTTTCTTACTTCTTTATTGTTACTTTGTTCAAATTTATATTTTGATATCATTACTTCATACTTGTAATATCTGGACATATGTCAGTATTAATATTATGTGTTTTCCAGTATTATGACTTATTCTCAACAAATTGCAACTTATTTTTCATAATATTCTAACTTCTTTCATAAAATTAACATATTCATTCTACAATATATATATATATATATATTATCATAGCATTATAACGTCTGAGATATCCTCCAGTACCTCCAGGACATCTGTAGGAGGATTGGATGGATTTTCCAATTTTTCACATTTTATCTATTAAATAAAATATTTTAATTCGTTTTTGATAAATTAATAAACCAACTTTTTAGTTTATTGTTATGAATTTGTTCAGTTACATTTTAAAATGAAAACTTAATGATTATATTATTAAGACTTTCTCTCAATTAATTCCAAATTTTTTTTGTAAAATTAAATTAAAAATTAAAATCTATTTTTTTTGTCACTTTGAGATTTGATCCAAATGTAAATTGCGTTATAAATAAAATGTATTATTATTATTATTCTCTTCTATTTTTCTACCTTTTTGCTCTTTAAATTTGGACATTTTTCTCGTAGCATCATGATTTATGTTTAATTCCGACTTAATCTCCGATTGATGACTTAATCTCTGACAACTTCATTCACATGATATTGTGAATATTTGAACTGTATGATTATTGGTATAAAATAATGTTTTTTTTTCTTGTAATATGACTTTTCACTCATCGAATTATTACTTTATCCTCGCTGTATGTGGCTTTTTAATGTAAAATGATGTCTTTAGTCTCTGTCTGTTATGGGTTTTACTCCATAAAATTACTTTATTCATGTGATTCTTTCTCCCCTTTTCTATAAAATTGCAATTTTCTTTTTAAAGTACAACTTAATCTTGTTATAAACTTACAAATACTAGTCTAACTTATTCATCATAATTTTAAGGTTTTTTTGTATAAAATTTTTACTCGAGGCTCCAAACCTTTTTGACTAAATGAATTTTTTATGACTGTTTCCTGTGAAATTATAGCCATAATCTTGTAATATTATTACATTTTTATCTATCTGTATCTCTTTTTTCACATTTAGATATTAATTTTTGTTTAAAATTTACCTTTGGTTTTTTTTTCCATAAATGTAAGAAATTCTTTTAATATTGTCAAATTTTCTCATGAAATTTCAACTTTAACAAAAACGTCACTGTTGTTATAGAATGATGTTTTTTGATCAATTATGACTTCTGTCTCCTGCAAGGACTTTTTTGTCTTAGAATTATGACTTTGTTCTTCTATTTTTTTTGACCCTTCAGTGTAAAATTATTACTTTATTGTTCTAATATTGTTTTATTTTTATTATGTTTCTCAAAATATTACTTCTTTAATATTTGGATATAGAGAATATATTTCATAAAAAACCAACATACTTCAATTTTGAGCTTTATTTTGTAATGACAGGACTTTTTCTTCTCATTAAATATTTACTTTATTTTTTTTTATATGAAATATGCTTTTTTGTGATAACATGATTATTTTCACAAGATCTTTCATAAAACTTGAAAATCATAAAATTACAAATTCATTTTTATGGGGCAGACCAAGTTGGTTGAGTGAGGACATGCAGTTTGTTTTTGTGAGAGAGAAAGATGCAGAGGAAAGATTACAAATACATCTTTATGATATTGAGAAGCTTCTCATAAAATTACAACTGAATTCCTTTTAATTTATAAATGTTCCTTATGATTTTTTTTTAACTTTATTTATTTTTTCAGAGCAATACAACTTTTTATGTAAAGTTTTGACTGGTAAGTCTTGTAATATTGTGACAATAGTATGCATGTATTATCATGTATCCATGTACTATCTCTCTTGTTCATATTTAACTTTCTCATCAAGCATTTACTTTATTATATTACTTTTTATCTAAAATGTTAAAAATAGTATAAATACTATAGAAATTACAATAAAAATCCAAAACATCTTTCTTGTATTAGTTTGACTTATTTCATGTGGAATTATGATGTCATTCTAATAATATCTTTTGTTAGTGCCAGAGCACTGCTTACTGTAGCAAACAAAATATGTGTTTTTATATATTTTTATTATCATTTATTGAAGCGAATTTCCTTTTTTAAGGTTGAAATGCAAAAATGATTTAAACTTTGCAAAACCCCAGTTTTGGCAATGAGGATGCCAATATGGCTCCCTGACACCCCTTAAGTTCAGCAATTGTCCCAGTTTGTTTGTACATATATATTAAACCCAACAGTATCTGGTGGCTATTTTTGGCATTCCCTTATTTTGCAATTTTGCTTACTTTCTATTGTAGAACTTTAACCTGATTGACTTCATACTTGCAAGAAGGAAAGTTTACAAAAAATCCGCAAGCAAATGTCAAAAAATATTGTGCCACTTCTAAGATTAAATAGTTGAATCCAAATATGAAATGAGTTGCAATTATGTTGTTTGTTCTTTTTACTTTTCTTCTTCTTTTTTTTTTATTTAGAATTTACAGTTCCCTGTCCAAATGTTTTAGGAGTTGTTCTGTCAGTGATTTACCTTCAAGGAGATGTCTTCAAGGTGTGAATGTATCTCATTATTGTCCACAGATATCAAGTTGCTGGTGGTGACTAAAGAAGAGATTCCCTCTGATGAGCAGGAGTGGAGCCCCAGTCCGGAAAATGACGATCCATCAGAGCTGCCACACATTAAGGAGGAACAGGAGGAACTCTGGAACAGTCAGGAGGGAGAGCAGCTTCAAGGGCTGGAGGAAGCTGATATCATCAAGTTCACTTTCAATCCTGACCCTGTGAAGTGTGAAGAAGGCGAAGAAGAGGAACCTCAGTCATCACAGCTTCATCACATGGAAGAGAAGGAAACCTCTGATGGAGGGGTCTGTGGAGGACCAGTACCAGACATGAGCTTGAATTCAGATGGTAATTCACAGCCAGTTACTGATGAGGAGATGTCACACTCCTCTGAACCTGAGACTGATGACAGTCATGACTGGAAGGAGACCGGTCAGCCTAAGTCGGGTTTAAAGCATCGGAGAAACAAAGACCTTGAAGGTAATACTGTAAAAACTCAAGATAGCTCCTCTGAACATGCCGAAACCATTGGCCACGAGGGAAATCTTCAGGAACACAGTGGAATCGAAACAGGACTGAAAACATTTAGTTGCTCAGTTTGTGGTAAAGAGTACACCTGGAAGAAGTCCTTAAAAAGTCACATGAGACTTCATTCAGAAGGAAAAAGTTTCAGCTGCCCATTTTGTCAGAAGACTTTTCCATCAAGAGGAGATTTTGTGAGACATGTGAGAGTCCATACCGGAGAGAAACCCTTCAGTTGTTCTGTGTGTGGCACAAGTTTTACACGAGGGGAGAGTCTGAGAGAACACAAGAGAATCCACACGGGGGAGAAACCCTTCACGTGTTCAAAATGTGGTAGGAAATTTGGACAGAGTGGAAACCTGACACGCCACATGAAAATCCACACAGAGGAGAAACCTTTTAGATGTTCCAAGTGCGTTAAAAGATTTAGACATAGCGGGAATTTGAGGCGGCACATGAGAGTTCATACAGAAGACACCCTTTAGTTTTAATCTCTCCGTTAAATGTTTTACTTTCTCATTCATGCAAAGCAATAGAATTATGTTAGTGGGAGCAAAGGATGTTCATGAAGTTACAACCAATTGCTTCCAGCAGGACTGAGGTACTGAGAACAGAACATAACTGAAATGTTGAAAAACTGTTAAAATAATGATACAAATAATAAAAATTATTTGATAAAACTAAAATAATTTTTCTTTTAAAAATTCTATCATTCTGTGTCAGGGCAGTCTCAAGATGATCATTGGTGATCATTGATTGATCATCATTGATTGATTATGTTGTTGATCTTAGCCACCCTATGGACCACAATACCCAGAGTTCATCATGTTTTTTTTTTCATGCCGTGTTTATTCGGTTGGATAGCCTGTTGAATGATAACACCAGGTCATCCTGCAGCTAATGGCACAATCAGTCATTGTAGATCTACATTGTATGTGTATGTTATTAGCAGTCAGTCAAGAGAACTTGTTTCAATTTTGTTTTGTGGTATTTGTAGAGTAAATGTGTTTACTTTTCTTGACTGTAGTGCAGTCTTCAAAGCGACACCTAAAAACGTAATACACTGAAGTTGGAAATGACTCCTCATGAATGGTTTAACATTCAGATCCTAGTAACATAAAATTCCTGTATCCTGCAGAGTGTAACAGTTGTGATGTACAGAACGACTAGAGAGAGAACACAGAGCAAACAGAAATAGCATGCTAGATAATATTGTTTTAGTTTAGTTTTTTATTAAATGCCCCAGCACCATGGCTGTACGCAAGATTGTAGAAATACCGAGGTCCAATATTAGAGCTTCATAGGGGTGGGGGTTCAGGGGGCATGTCCAACCAAAAATGTTTTAATTTCCCTGATCTACATATGTGCATTTTAAGACACTTTAAAGGCAAGAATTGGACAATAGCTTTGAAACCGAATGCAGGTTAAACGTTGGAGTAAATGATCCACACTACAATCTGGAAATACATATTGTAGTGTGAATACAGCTAAAAGAAGCACAAGACATCTGAAAATGAATGTTGATAACCTTTTAATTAAGATTTTAATTCACTGCAATGGCATGGATTATTATTAACAACAATGCAATCCTTCCAAAGGCTTCTCAGCCACTCAGAACCTTTTCTGGATCCACAGCTCTGTTTCTGTGCACAAGGCCTTTACTTACAGGACTGCTGGGGCGGGTCAAGAATGAGATAGAGAGAGGTGGTAGGTGGCACATAACAACATGCCACTGGTGGAGTTGAACCTGTGACCACTGCTGCGGGAGGCCTCAGCTTAAACATACGAAGCATCTGCTCTACCGACTGAGCTAAAGTGTTCTCTGAAATAAGGCATTTTGATCATAGAATGTGATGCTATAAGTTCCAACCACTGAGGCTGAAGCCAGAATAACCATTGATTATTTGGTTAGCATTGTTACCTGTCAAAGGCTGGAATGTATATTAGACAATTTGTCCTGAAGTTGATGTTGGAAGCCGGAGAAATAAAAAAAAAATTATAAGGATCCGAGAGTTTGACAAGGATCCTACCGTAATGGTTAGACGTCTGTAAGAACATGTATGTATATATTCCTTTCTTTTTCCCCCTCAGTCGGATCTTTGTCTCTCTGGTTGATGGTGACTTTCAGCACTGAAGGTTGATAAAGATGCCGACTCGTGATCAGGTGTCATTGGTTTTAAATCCTGCACAGGACATCAGGTACGTGTCAGAGGACGTCATTCCCTTTTGCCTTCCACATCTGCGTCTCTGCTCAGCGCACTGAGCCACCAGGTCCACCTCCCGCAAACCCTTTTTCTGTTTCTTCAAATGACGAAAAATAAAGATGTAATTATCCCAGCTGTCATTGTTTTGCACAGACACAAAGAGGACCTTTTGAATCATCTTTATAACATATATTTATATGTCTCTGGTTTAAATTTGTCAATCAACACCAAACAAAACTGAATTGCCTGACAGCAATTTTGCCAAAATTGAATGTCACAGTTCAAACCAACGTTTTTAAATCTTATTTGACATGCTGCAACATTGTCAATAAGACAAATGATTTAATCGTCAGACTCTCAGGTTAGAGTTATTGCAACAACCAAAAGAAAATCCAAAAGTGTTCAACCTCCCAATGATTAAGAAAATGTTACTTTGGCATCACGTTGTGAGGTCATGACATAAGGTCAACGGAATTTAATCATCTCTAGGATATGCCAAAACCTACTGGTAAAATTTCATGCAAATCCATCCATTATTATTTCTGTAATCTTGCAAACAATCAGACAAACAAACCAACGAAGGTAAGAAAGTAACCTCCTTGCTGGAGATAATGATGGAGATTTGCTTGAGGATTACAAAAGGGGTCAAAGACAAAAAAAAAGCAGAGGCTTCGCAACGATTGGACACACGGTAGATTTTCGCCAAATATAAATCTGAATATTTTCAGGTCGCACCGCCTATTTTCTCCTGCTTTTAATAAGCCACTTTTAAATCTGCCATAGAACCAACCTCTGTAAGATCAGGGTCTTAAAAAGAGAACATAAACTACTGTAAAATCAGCGCACGAGAAAATAATCTTTTTATTATTTCCTTACATTGTTCTGTAACTAATTTCTTTCTTTCCAAACAGTAAATCAATACATATAACACAAAAGATTTTTCTTCTAGATGTTTAGAATATTTTGATAAGAAAATAATAAAGATTTTGATTACTATTATAAATAAACAAACAAACAAAAAACAATAACACTCCTGAGTTTAAACTACGCTCGGGATATGAGATTACATGACACATTTTAAAAGAAAAATATTCTCCTTTAAAATATTCTCCAAATGAACGCTGAAAAGGCAGGAGAGTTACTGTGTTAAAATCAACCGTAATTATAGAACTCGACGCTATATTATAAAAGCCTGAAACCAGTGGAAATATTCTTCACAGGAAAGGTTTTTGCTGAAGCAGCCAAAAAATTGCCCACCCACGAAGAAGATATTTTTCAGAAAGACCTGTGTGGCAAGGTCACAGTTTAATTATTTCTTACTGATGACTTCTAAGTGATCATTAAATGATAATAGAATGGAAATGAGATTGAAGTCTGTATAAGGACGACGGATTTGACTGAAATTAAAACCTTACAGTGAACACACGGAATTACCTCTTCATGCTTTACAAAAAAATCTGACATCTATTTATCATTCATTGAATGAGATATTAGTTATTTAAACAAAAAATAACTTTATTTATAATCAAATCCATTCATCCATTCTCTTCCCAGCATCATTTTCCAGCTACACCTGGGGGATCTGGATATGTTCCCAATCATGTAATGTCTCCAGGGATGACCTCAGAGCCTTTTTCTAATGGGACCTGCCTAGAAAACCTCCATAGGCAGGTATCAAACCAACTCAACTGGTTCCTTTCAATGTAAAGCGGCAGCGGCTCCACTCCAAGCTCCCCCTGGACGACTAAGCACCTCTTCAGATTCTGGAGCGACAATACATATTCTTCCTTGGTCACTGAAGAGCGGTAAAACACTTCACCCTTGCTGCATTGCTGGGAATTCATGGAAGTTTGAGCATACATTCTACATGGAGGTAGAACAATGTAGACTAAAGTTAAAATGTAAATCTGGCTTTATCTTAGCTGAAAAGGTGAAAGAAAATATACCTGTATGAGACTCTGCTTAACTTATAAAGCTGAAAAAACGTGTAGCACAAACACTGCAACTAAAGGGTTTCTCCCCTGTGTGGGTTCTGCCACACACTGACCAACCGAAGGGTTTCTCTCCTGTGTGAATTCTCAAATGCATCAACAGGTTTGATCTGAATGGAAATGTTTTTTACAAACTGAGCAACTACGACGTTTTCCTTCTAAGTGAAGTCTCATGTGAACTGATCGGGATGTAGTCATGTTATATTTTTTTCCACAAATTAATGTTTTCACTCCTGTTCGGACTCCTTTGTGTTCCTGCAGGAGGCTCTTGTAGCCAAAGCTTGGAGCACATTCAGAGGAGCTGAATGTTTTTTTTTTTCCTGTATGACATTCAATTTCGTTACGGTTTCTCAGAAGATTGAAACCTACCTGAGCTTAATATAATTCTCCAATTCAAAACAGTGTGACGCCTGGAAAACAGCAGATGGTTGTATATCACTACTTGGATTCAAGTTCCCATCTCCAACAACTTCTGTTTTCAACACTTCAGTATGATGAAGCAGGGAGGACTGACGTTTCTCTCCATTCTCATCTTCACTTCTCACAGGAGCACTTGCTAATAACAGCCTCCTCCAGCCCTTGAAGCTGTTCTTCCTCCTGGCTGGTCCAGAGTTCTTCCTGTTCCTCCCTAATGTTTAGTAGTTCTGGGGAGTCGTCCCGCTCCAGATTGGGTCTCTACTGCTGCTACTCAGTGGCAAACTTTTTATTAACCAACCTCATCTGGACGTCTGTGGACAATAATTAATTAAAAACACTCTATTTTGACCACATTTAATGTTTGAACCAACGACACCATGTCTTTCTTAGAACACAATTCCAAAAATTGAAGAAAAAATACACCTGCCAATTCTTATCTACCTATATAACACTGATGCCAAGATATTTCATGTTCAAACGGACAATGTTTTTGACAAATATGAACAAATTCTGAATTTGATATCTGTTTTGGGGGGGAAAAAATAAGAAAGCTGTGGGATGCTCTTCTGTACAATCATTCTTAATTTTTCATATGAAACCCCACCAGGGGATCTGGCTTTCAAGCGAGGGGGAGGGGCTTAACTAGTCAGAAGTCAGCTGTGAGTGATAAAGAGGGAGAACACGTGTGAGATTGAGACCAGGTGTTGACAGAAGATAACAGAACAGGAGGAATGAAAAAAAAAAATTCACTTTTGTGGCATTTTCTAGATGAATTGACCGTCAAAGTCTATTTTAATGTTATTTTTCCACATGCTAAAATGTCCAATAAATTAATTGTTGGTGGAGTGATGACAGAAATGGAGCCGGGAAAGGAAGCTGGATGAGTGTCATTGGCCCTTGTCGTAGCAAAGAAGCAGCCTGTGAGCTTACTTTCATCCTGTCTTTAACCCGAAAACCAAAAACCTTCTCTATTAAGCACTGGCACCCACATTCTAAAAGTCTTTGACAGGTAGCCTGTAAGTCCCCAGTGTTATGGTGCCATGACAGTTACAGAATCACCAGGGCAAAGCAAATTCTTTCACTTGTCATCAGATCAGGCAAGAGAGACTGCTGACGGATTGAAAGCATCAGTGCTTGCCAACATTGCTGATGACATGCCCCCATGTGATTATCAACAAATGGATCCCAGAATTCCCTGTAGAGCTACGCCAAAACGTGCAAGAATCAAGGAGCCAACCAGGAGCAGTAAGATCAAATGTTTGAATGGTTGAAGGCAGAGACGAAGGTCCGGAAAGCACCAAGACTAGCCAGCCACACAAACAAGTGCACATGCTTAAGTCACATCTTATTAGGAACAGTAGGCTTAATAATCAACCTTCAATGACATCATCCATGTTCAACGCAATGCCCCCAAACCCCATCAAGCTGATGGGGTTAGACTGAGAAGAAAGGTCCTCAGGCTTTCAATGTATTGAAAATGATAAGTTCATGTCAACCATGAACAACAGATTTTTTCTTTGAAACCCCAATCTGGAAAAGAAAGAACTTATGTTGATAACCTGGGACCAATTACATATATTAAATAGAGATTACAAACTCTTTAAAAATATTATGGCTAACAGACAAAAAGTGGATCTAGGACGGATTATTAAATGAAAACAATCGGGTTTATTAAAGAAAGATCAATACATAACAACATTATGCTGGTTCTTGACCTATTAGATTGTAATGACTTAATTGATAATTGATAATATCCTGTTTCTTGACATGGCAATTCACTATGTTGAACAATCTATTATAGTGAATACGCTACACTATTATGGCTTTGATTCAAAATGTATTACGATAATTAACATTATGAATAATGATATTTACAGTTCAGTATCTCTCCCTCAAGGAACTTCCAAAAATATTTGAGATTAAACCAGCGACTCCCCAGGGTTGATTCTGCTCCCCATTTTACATTTTTTCTTTTCATGGGAACTGCCAAGACAGCTCTGTGACATCACTGTGTGGTCTGAACTTTTCTATCTGAGCCAAAAATAACTTCGTCAACAATTTTGCCCTCGCTCCCGACATTCATCACTGACCCTTGGACGCCCATGAACTTCATACCAGTTCATCAGTAGTCCCTCATTAAACCACTTTGGTGGATACTTTCCACTGCAGACCTGAACAGCCAACAAGACCTGCAGTAATATATCCACTGCGAGTTAACCATGGTAACAAGCTAATCGATGGCTAACTTCTACAGTCAGTGGTTATAATGTTATAGCTGTAGTTTCATGTTCAATAAAAGGACTTTAACTTTTTCATCACATTATTTCACAATTATGAGGTTTCTATGACGTATGAAGTCTGGACCAATCATAACAGGCCTGTGCAGGTATGTGATTGTCCAGCTGCAGTAAAACGGTTCTACACCACGAGTGAGGAATTCACACTGATGCTGAAAACTAATTATTTCATTTTGAGGATTGGAGATGTTTTATTTTACGATGTTATACACGTCATAATCAAAACTATCCCCTTTTCACCTTCTATGGAGTGATATCGGTCAATTCTGTTTTAGAGAGACTTGTTGGAAAGATTCCAAACAAGACAAACAACATTTAGGTCTGGATTTAAAAAACACAATCAAAATCCCGACGTTAAACTCAAGCTTGGTCTGACCCAAAAAAACTTTGAAAACTCTTCAAAACATCCAGAACTCAGTTCTCAGCTTTTGACCAGAACTAATAAATAGAATCATATTTTATCACACGTGTTTTAGCGTCTTTGCATCGACTCTCTGTTTCTCCTAGAATCATTCTTACAGAAACCAGGCTGATACA